>CM026419.1:3983595-4116639 GCA_014858505.1 Corymbia citriodora subsp. variegata
CGACCGGGAATGGAAAGTCTTACCGTGTAACAACGGGCTTCGACTTGAAGGGGGGTCTTACCGTGTAACAACGGGCTTCGACCGAGTTAGGAAAGTCTTACCGTGTAACAACGGGCTTCGACTTGAAGGGGGTCTTACCGTGTAACAACGGGCTTCGACCGAGAATGCATGGTTTAAGGAGGACCCATGAACCTTTTGGGAATTGCATGGTTTCAGGTTGACCATGAACCATGTGGTTTAAGGATAGACCCACGAACCGTGTGGTTTAAGGATAGACCCACGAACCGTGTGGTTTAAGGATACGCCCACCAACCTTGTGGTTTAAGGATAGACCACTAACCTTTTGGAAATTGCATGGTTTCAGGTTGACCATGAACCATGTGGTTTAAGGAGGACCCACGAACCCTTTTGGAAATTGCATGGTTTTCCGGTTGACCAAGAACCATGTGGTTTAAGGAGGACCCACAAACCCTTTGAAAATTGCATGGTTTCACTAAGTGAACCTGTCAAATTCAACTCAAGCAAATGTCATTAGAGACAATATCAGAAAAATGCATTGGCAATGTTGTAGCATTAATTGCATAAGCAAATCAAGCTAAACCCAATCACATTGAAAACATTTGATTTTTTGAATTTTGAATTTTGATTTGATTTTTTTTTTTGGGTATCATGTACCACAAAATTGTCATCAAACTTGGAAGGTATCATTAATCATCAAATCCCCGTAAGAGAAAACTTATCTCAGAATGATCCTACTTATGAAAGAGGTTCATTAAGCCTGCTAAGCAAAAGCTCTTAGTTAGAAAGGGCTTATCACATGCTCTCAAGAAGGGTTATTTGATCCCATCCATTCATATGGGAAATAATTTGATCACTCAATCCACCTCACATTTCCAATGTCGAAGGATTTGAGAATCATTCGCAATAAGTACACATTGATCGATCCAAAAGGTCTTTCAAAGGGACCGTAATGCAGATTTGGTCATGGCTTTAGTAATGGATGAGCATCATTGGCTATGAAATGAAACAATTATCTGCCAACATCTTTACCAGGTTTACAAGTCAAGTAACCTTAAGATGAGATAAGACAACCTTGCCCCCACTTCTTCGAGCGATAGCTTCCTTGGAGAGTTCTTATTCTCGCTTGAATCATCCCAATCTGAAGAGACTTCGGGAAGGGTTGTAGTGTTGGTTTGGTTATGGCTCGAAAGGCTCAGAATTTTTCACGAAAAGGGATGTGAAAGTTGGTGATTGTCATGGCACCATTGTCATATCCTTTAATCTTTTGAAAGCATTTGACTTTTGCAATCTGGGTTATATCAAAAGTCCTTTGACTAATCAAATAAGAGCTTTGTCTTTCTCATTTTTTTGTATTTGCAATGATTTTCTTTTTGATGCAAGCATTTTGAATTTGCCAATTTATTTCCACATAGGAGTTTATCACCCCCTTGATGCAAATCTTTTGCTTTTCATTTTCCTCTTCTTCCTTTTTTATGGGCATCGGCCTTGCTTTTACCAGGCACACTGCTTTTTCATGCCCCTTAATTTTCATTGGACTTTTTGCTCTTTTGAATTTTATTTATTTATTTTTTTTTTTGGAGCTTTTAGGACTTTCGAGATGCTTTCCTCCTTTTCACGTAAATGCCAATGGCCTTGGTCAATCATGTGCATAGCCCCAACATGGGGATATAATCACCACTTGGGTTTCAGAAATGAACATTTAGGCTCAACTTGGTTTAAGCAAAGGGTATCAGTGTTTGGGTAGAGAAATGAATGCTCCTCTTCACCTTGGGATGTTTCAAGCTTTCATAAGAATTCACCTGAAGTCACCACAAAAAGATTAATGCAAGTGAAAGCAAATAAGTCTTTCTCATCTTTTCACCACATAATGTCAACCAAAACCTCCAAATTTCCCCCATTGTGGGGTGGCTCTTGACAGGGGTAGTTTTTGATTTCTTCATATTTAAAGGCTCAAAGGGGCTAACTACGGTCACCTGCATTGTATAAGACAAAGAAAAGGAATGCCTCTTTTCATTTTGGTTTGTGTACTAATTGGAGATGACTCCTTCGTCCTTAAACGACACAGGTTTTTTCGCTCAATTCTCACAATGTTTGAAGGATGTGTTTGGGAATGGCTTGCCTTTCATCATCCTAAACATTTCCCGCTTGGCATGATTAAACATCTCAATTTCATTTAATCGGGATCATCTAAGTAGATTAATCTCCATGAGGAGTTTTGATTCAAAATGAGTGATCCTCTAAGCAGACATACAATTTTGAGATAAAAAACAATGCTCAAAAACTTTTGTGAAATTTTTTCAATTTTTATCTTCCTTTTTTTATCTTTTTTATCTTTTTTAATCTTTTTACATGCTCCAAGTAAAATGTTGAAATTTTTCGTTTTGAAAATTCTCAATTTGGTCTTCCTTTTGGTTTTGAGAAGAAGGGTACTTACCTGCAACATGGCGACTTAATAGCCCTGTAAAGAATAGAAAAGAAGGTGTTAGTGCAAGAATCCTCAAAGATTGAAAATTGGAAACGATACATCATTACCCTTCACTCGGATTTATCACTCAAGTGCCAACATCATTCTCTTGGGTATTTGACAGCCCCAAATTGCCCTTCACTTGCATTTTTGCATCTGATGTTTCCCTATCAAAGGAAAAAAAGGATCATGTTAGAGACCAATATCAACATGAGTAATTGGAATCGATACAATTTACCCTTCACATGTTTCTGTTCTTCAGGTATGAGCATTTTTGTCTCGACATTGGAGGGCATTGTTTCTTGGATGCTTTGCCCCATTTGTCGCCTGTGAAGAAAAGGATTAGGCATGTTATTTCCACACTCAATCGGAAATCATTTAGGAACAAAATACATCCTTTACGCCAAAATGGATGGTTGTGCTTTAACATGCTTCTTTGGTGAAAGGCACTGCTCCCGCGGTCAATGCGCACATTTTCCTACAAAAGATGGGACATGTTATTCGCATTCTAACATTGAAGTGGATTACACCCTTTTGTGTCGAATTGATTGACTCCATTTCATCATGCTCCATTGGTGCAATTTACTATGCTTTGAGTGACTTGTGTTAGTGATCACCCTGCGATAAAAGAAGATAAACTGTGTTATCTCCCTACTTAATTGGGACTCAATTTGGGAACGATACATCCTTTTGTAATGAATTTTGCTCCAACACGCATCATTGGTGGGGAAGGAGAGACGTTGCCCCAGAGTCAAATGTCGAAGTTGGACTCTCATTTTTGAATTCCAAGATCAAGACCCGTGGGAGTATTTGCTTGTGATCATCCTGGATTATCCTTCTCGAGATTCCCAGCAAAGGACGAACACGTGAGAGGAACAAAATGCTTTGACTTTCAGAAACTCATGGAAATTCAGTAGAATATACTAACTTCCGAATTGCCCATGAGGTCAAAGGATGTTTATAAATTTGAATTTCTTTATCCAAAAAAAAAATAAGTCACTTGGGTTTATGATCAACTTGGAATTAAAAACATAAAAATCACAAGCTGTAGTGGTGGTGGATTCAGTCAAAACCATAACCAAGCGAGGGGGAGAGAGAGAGAAGTGGCTGATGGAGAGGGGGAAGGGCACAAAAATAAAGTAGCAAAAAGTTGGTTTTCGCCTCTTTTTTTTTCTTTTTTTCTTTTTATTTATGCGGCCACTGCCGCTTTCGGGATTCGAACTCCCGATCGGACCAGGCGGATTCCTCCCCGGATACCACTCGGCTAAGAGTGCCGACGGTGTCCAGAGTTGCTATCTTTTTCCATTTAAGGCCAAAATCATTATTTCTCCCTAGAACGATCACAACTTTACCATCTCGAAATATAATCTTGCGGGTCAACATAAATGAGTGTAAAAACCAATTTTCGTCCGAGTTTGAAACTCCACTTATTTGTATGGTCAAGCAGATGTCTAAGAGTAAATGTTACTCATATCCTGCAAGAAGGAAATAATGTCAGTAGGCGAATGAGAAAATAATCTTTTAATGATGTCATCTCTTACAATGAAATCCAGACAACAGCACATGCCCCATGGTCCTTATTACGGGATTTTGGTATTTTGCCGAGATTTTATCATAAGAGGAGACATCATTGAAATATTGATTCGCGGCTGTCAATCGAATGTCCACTCTATTCCCAAAAGCTTCATATGCAAAATGTGGCATTGATTTTGAAAGACTGATTTGTGCTTCCACTGTTGCCAAAATGAGGTGATTTTTATTTTGAGAAATCTATACACAAAATGTGATTTGAAAAATCAATCTCAAAATGTGAGAGGGAAAGAATTTGATCGAAAGTGTGATTTCAAATTTTTTGTGCCCCCAAAACATAATCATAATTGGAAGAAGACGAGATGTAATTTTAAGCCCATGATTGAAAACTTCAACAAATCATCCGTTGTGCAAAGGTAACTTAGGGATTTTTGAAATTGACACTGAATGTTTGCTTATGAAGAGTAATTGCCAACTTTCCAAATTAGAAGCCTACACTGAGGGCATTCGATTGATCTCCACAAATTTTAAAAATGAAAGTTCAAATAAAAAAAATGAACCAGGAAAAGGAGAAATTGTACTTACCAAAGATGATGACTTCTTTTATTTTTCTTTTCAATCACATAGACATACGCATGAGACTGTGGGTCAATTACTACTCTAGACGGCTCAAATGAAGCCACGAGATTACCGGACTGAACCGACATGATCGCGGTTGGATCGGGGTTCCCATGACTCCGGCTTTGTCAAAGAGTCGACCCGTGCTGCGCGTTTGCAAGCCGGGGTGGAAGCTCTCGACGTCAGAAGAATTTCGGAATTGAGATGAGCGACTCGTACTACATGATGGTAGTCGGAGTGGCATCCATCTCAACACCATCCTAAGTGATCCTAATGCGGCCCAGGTCCGGCGGCAGGTTGTGTGTGCTAAAGTGTAGTGCTATGTAAAAGAGACATGCACACATTTTATATAGCAACCAACACTTCAAAAATTTAACTACACTCATTCATCCCCATTCACCAACCTACAAAACAAAATATTAGCAAAAACTCCACCCCTTATTACTCCAACCCTGCACCAACATTTAACACGAGGTTAGTGGACTTACCTCACCTTCTCGAATGCGCTGCCAAAGAAACACGTTAAATAACACACAATCGAGCAAAATAGGCCTAAGTCCTCTAAGGTTTAGAACCAGTCCCCAGCGGAGTCGCCAAGCTGTCGCGACCTAAAATTTCTTTTGAAGATAATAATAATAGGTTTAGGGGTATTGCTAATTTCGGGCCGACGGGCCTTCATTAACTCGGGCTCTCCCAAGCCCATACCCCGCGCGACGTGGGATATTGTGAAAGTCTTTTGATAAGGAGTCGTCACTAGCCTATTGGG
The DNA here is from genome assembly GCA_014858505.1 of Corymbia citriodora subsp. variegata. Classification (NCBI taxonomy): domain Eukaryota; kingdom Viridiplantae; phylum Streptophyta; class Magnoliopsida; order Myrtales; family Myrtaceae; genus Corymbia; species Corymbia citriodora. The sequence goes on from CM026419.1 coordinate 3,988,995, forward strand.
GTCGACTAGAAACCAAGTGAGACATGGGAGTGTGCCTCACTTTCTACGCAACCAGAGAATCTAGGGTCGGGGACTTGATTACGTTAGTCATGCGACTAACGCCCTTTCGGTACCTAACTTGATTGTGCATTAGTGAGATCTCAGCAACGTATTCGAGGAAACTAGAGTCTGTCATAACCGTTCTAAGGGAAGGAAATAGCATTCAAACCAAGCATAGGATAAAAGCCCTATTGTAGAGCCCTAAAGGCTTATTCAATTTTGATCTTATTTCTTTTTAGAGGTTTTCTGAATTTTTCCAATTTTTTCTGATTTTTCAATTTTTTAATATTTTTTTTTTATATTTTCAAATTTTCCGAAATTAAAGAAAACAAGATTTCAAGATTTTTTTTTTGATATTTTTCTGACTTTTCTGAGAATTTAAGAAAAACATTTATTACTGTTTTTTTTTTTGGAATTTTCTAATCCCTTTTTAATTTTTTTGGAATTTTTGAATATTCAAAAAAAAAAGGAAAATGAAATTAAAATAAACTTTTAAAACCTTTCTGAAATTAAAACCAAGCATTTTTTGATGATTTTTCAATTTCAATTTTTTTATATTTTTTTCGATTTCTTTTTTATTAATTGAAAAGTTATTCGGACCGGGTCGGGTGACCCGGCCCTACTAGACCGACCCGGACCCTATCGGTCCGGGCCGGAGCAAGTGACCGAGCGGGCCGAATGGCCCGGTCGAAAACTCTTCTAAATGGCCCATTAGTAAAGAACTAAAAAAAAGCCTATTCCTCCCTCTTTTTTTTTTTTTTAANCCAGGTTCTGCTGGTGTTGGTCTCATCCGTTTAGGTCAGGAGATGTGTCCTGGTGCAAGATCCCCAGAGTTTGTTGTTGGTGTCTCTTCAACGATAGTTGCTGGTGCTACTGCTGTTATTCAAAAACTACCTGGTGCTGCTAGTGATGCTTCAAGGCTCGCTAGTGCTGGTGCTGATCCATCTTTAGTGAGTGCTGCTGCGGTGCCCTTTTCAGTGAGTGCTGCTGCTGTCCCTTCTCTAGCTGGTGCTGCTGACAATGTTTCAAGGCTTGCTAGTGCTGTTGTTGTTCTCCCTTCAGTGAGTGTTGTTGCTATTCCCTCTTCAGTGAATGCAGATGATGTTCCTTCTCTAGCTGGTGCTACTAATGTTTTTGCAAAATCAACTGGTGCTGCTACTGTTCCCTCGATGCTAGCTCGTGCTGCTGCTGATCCTGCAAGCCAGGAAAAGGTAGTTGCTGCTACTGTTTGCATTTTACCAGAACCTGCAGGAGCTACCTCCCTCGGGTCAAGTCAGGAGATGAGCCCTGGTGCTGCCTTTCCAGGGTCTGATATTGTTGTTAGTTCGCTAGTGGCTCATGTTGCTGATGCTAGTTCAGGTCAGAAGATGAGACCTACTCCTCCAGAGAATGACCTACATGATTTGCAACTCACTGAGGTGAGGATTGAGCAGGCTAGTATGTTGGGGCTGTCGCGACCTAAAATTTCTTTTGAAATAATAATTATAGGTTTAGGGGTATTGCTAATTTCGGGCCGACGGGCCTTCATTAACTCGGGCTCTCCCAAGCCCATACCCCGCGCGACGTGGGATATTGTGAAAGTCTTTTGATAAGGAGTCGCCACTAGCCTATTGGGGTCGACTAGAAACCAAGTGAGACATGGGAGTGTGCCTCACTTTCTACGCAACCAGAGAATCTAGGGTCGGGGACTTGATTACGTTAGTCATGCGACTAACGCCCTTTCGGTACCTAACTTGATTGTGCATTAGTGAGATCTCAGCAACGTATTCGAGGAAACTAGAGTCTGTCATAACCGTTCTAAGGGAAGGAAATAGCATTCAAACCAAGCATAGGATAAAAGCCCTATTGTAGAGCCCTAAAGGCTTATTCAATTTTGATCTTATTCCTTTTTAGAGGTTTTCTGAATTTTTCCAATTTTTTCTGATTTTTCAATTTTTTAATATATTTTTTTTTTGATATTTTCAAATTTTCCGAAATTAAAGAAAACAAGATTTCAAGATTTTTTTTTTTGATATTTTTCTGACTTTTCTGAGAATTTAAGAAAAACATTTATTACTGTTTTTTTTTTGGAATTTTCTAATCCCTTTTTAATTTTTTTGGAATTTTTGAATATTCAAAAAAAAGGAAAATGAAATTAAAATAAACTTTTAAAACCTTTCTGAAATTAAAACCAAGCATTTTTTGATGATTTTTCAATTTCAATTTTTTTATATTTTTTTCGATTTCTTTTTTATTAATTGAAAAGTTATTCGGACCGGGTCGGGTGACCCGGCCCTACTAGACCGACCCGGACCCTATCGGTCCGGGCCGGAGCAAGTGACCGAGCGGGCCGAATGGCCCGGTCGAAAACTCTTCTAAATGGCCCATTAGTAAAGAACTAAAAAAAAGCCTATTCCTCCCTTTTTTTTTCTTTTTTTTCAAGACTCGGCCCACTCCCCAGTTCAGGGCCCGCTCGAAATCAGCCCATATACAAATTTTCAGCCTCTTTTGTTTTCCCCTTTTTTTATTTTTTTTGTTTTTGTTTTTACTGTTTTTTTTTATTGCTCTTTTTTCACTTTTGTCTTTTTTGCATGCATTTTTCTCTCTCTTCTCCGCATGTCTTCTTCTTCCCTGGTCTGCATGCCCGACGCCCGACGTCTCCTGCACCGGAACTCCTGCAACTCCGTCGCGCCGCACCGCCACGAGGCCTACCCATCCTAATGAAGTCGCCATATCATCGTCGGGCGTCGGTCGCTCCGTCCGACCGACGCCGAGCGCCGGCGGCGGCCGGTGACTTCCGGCGGCTCATGACACTTGCCCTCGTCGGAAAACCAAAAACGCCTCTTTTCGACTCAAAAATGCATGGAAACCTCACGAAAATGACTATAATACTAACGGAAACACGAGGAATAGATAATAAACGATCAAACATTCATAAAACTAGATTATCGAGGGAGGCAAATTTCGGATCTCATTGGCGCATTTCGTCAAACAGCTACTGGGCACTACTGGATTTGGGGGCCTCCGGCTCAAACGAGCCTCGAACTCGCTAGGGGTCCTTGGAAACCATGTAAAAAGGCATAAGGGGCAAGATAGAAAGGCGGCAAGGGCCGGGGCTCGCGCGAGCCGGACGGCCGCGAGCTCCGGCCCGGTATTCACCGAAATGAAATAATGGAGGTTCAGGGAGGCCTACCTTGTTCGGGGATGAGCTGAGGCGGGCGACGGCTGCGGACGGGCCTCCGGCGATGGCAGGGAGCTTCTCGAGTTGGCCTTCTTCCTCCGGTTTGCTCCGTCTCTCTCACCCTCAAAACTCTCTCTCCCTCGGGCTCGTTCTTTTTTATGTTTTTCTGTCCTCACACCTCCTCTTCGGCTCTCTCTCTCGCTGGGGCTTTCGGTGTGTCCCCCGTGTTTTTTTTTCTCGTTTTTTTCTCTTCCTCCAGCCCCCCCGCTCTCCCCTTCTCTCCCTGGCTCCCTTTTCTTCTTCTTTTTTTTTCTTTTTCTGTTTGTTCCCATCCCTTATCCCGGGCCGCGCGCTGCTTCCGTCTCCCACTTCGTCTGCCGCCTGACCTTGCCGACCTAATCCCTTCCGTCTGACCCGCAAAATGCTCTCTCATGGTCTGCTGCAGCCATCCTGCAACTTGTCGCAAATTTTTATCTCTTTGCAGGTTCTGTTCCCGTGAGGCGGTGAAGGAGAGGAGGAAGATAGAGGCGCGGGCTGGGCCGAAAAGGGAAGAAGAAAGGCGGGCCAGGCCCGCGCAGGGAAGAAAAGAAGAAGAGAAAGGGGCCGGGCCGGCCCAGCCCTGGCCCGGACCCCCCTTTTTTTAATTATTATTTTATTATTTTATTATTATTTTAATTTAATTTTTTTTAAATTTTTTTAAATTTTTTTTAAATTTTTTTTAAATTAATTGTTTTTTTAGAAATTAATATGTACTTATATAAGTAAAGTAAACGGGCATTTAAGACAAAATAAACAAAATTTCGGGTGTCAACAGCCTTCCTTACTACCAACTATTCAATAAATCAACTAATAAACACTACTTTTGGTTTATCATTCTCCTTTTCGAGGTACTCATTTTATCTAATTCCTAATTATTGCAAACTTATGTCTTTGGATTTTTATGTTTTCAACAAATAAAAATCTTATACTTGTCACAAACTAGTCCAAAAGTCTCATTCTCATGTGTTTCTCGAGTATCCTGCTAAATAAAATTTGTATAAATGTTTTGACCTAACTTCAAAGAAAATATTTTTCTCAATGAATGTTCTTCTTGATGAAGTTTAATTTCCTCTCACCTTTTCTTGTATCCTTTTTCATTAAGTAGCATTGATCCACCTATTATTAATTGGGTACCACTTAATATTCCTTTTCTTACAATCAATTCATTGGGTCACTCATCACTTATGGAGCTAGCACTTTTTCACAAGAGCAAAGAGGAATTGCCTCAATCTCATTTATTCTATCTCTATCTTCATCACATATCATACTCGATATCCCACTTCTTGTCTCTCAAACTTTAGTTCTTTCATTGCCACCACATTTGTAACATCCCGAAAATTGACGCATTTTAGCCCAATTTTTAATCCGATTTTGGGAATCGATTTCTTCGTGATATCAGGACTAAATACTTGGACGTCGCCTCATTTATTTTGGGATTTTCCGTTGGACATGAAAGCGTCGGAAAAAGGAAAAAATTGGACCGGGTTTCGGGCCCGCGGGTGGGCCGGCCCAAGACTGGTGGCCCAATGGGCCTTGCATCCATTCAGCCCAGCCCAAGAGGGGCCTATGCTGGCCCAAGTTCCCCTCCATTTCCAGTCCATGGGCTTCTCTCTTAGGCCTTTTGCTTTTGTGCCCAAGTGGGCATTGTTTTTTGCTTGTTTTTTTATTGGTTCTTGGAAGCCACTTGCCTTGGCCTTATCCTAGTCTCCAGCAGCTCCTTCTCTCTCCTCTTTCTCCCCCAAAATTCGTGCACCAGCCCAGCCACTCTCTCTCTCTCCCTTTTTCTCTTCCTTTTCTCTTCCATTTCTGCTGTTTCTTGCTGTCCTTGCTATTTTCCAGCCGGAAAGCGGCCTTGTCGCAGTCACCGGAGCCGCCACCACCGCCCAAAGTGTAGTCCCGGAAGTTAGGAAGCTAGTTGCGCACCCCTGGTCACCCCTCGTCGCCGTTAGCCGCCCGTTTCGGCCTTTTCCGCTTAGCTGTACCGATTCCGCGTGAACAATAACCAGCACTGTTTTTGGCCCGTTTCGGCCATCGTTTGTCATCCGTTGCCATCCCCGAGCTTACCCCTCGTAGCCCTTGTTTCCCTCTACGCGCCAGTGTCGCCAGATTTCCGATCCAAGTAAGTTAACTTCCTAATCATTGTTTAGGGGTTAATCTTGCTTAGGGGTTAATTAGTTTAATTTTTGTGCTTGGTTAATTATGGGTTAGTTTGTTAATGGTGACTGAGTTAATTAAGCTGACTAGGGTTAGATTAATTGACCAGAGTTAGTTTTAAAAGTAACTAGGGTTAATTAATAAAAGTAATCATGGTTAGTTTTAAAAGTAACCAAGGTTAGAATTTAACTATGGTTAGGTTAATTTGTTAACCATGGTTAAGTTTATTTATTTTTATTTATTTATTTATTTTCGGACGAATTTACTGTTTATAGATTACTGTTCACGCATTACTGTTCACGGCACTGTTCATGCAGAAGCTAATTTTTGGTTTATTTTGATGTGTTCTTGGTTGTTATGATTTATTGATGCGTTGATTGTTAATTATACTCGTGAATATTGATGAAATGCGTGATCGAATGATGATTGGAAATTGGATTTTGGAATTGTCGAGTGGTACCGCATGACATGTTGCGTGAGTTATTTGAAATGGCATGTCGCATGAGCATGAGTGCATGAGCGATGTTGCATTCACGACCAAGCAAAAGCAAAGACAAGAATGAGCTATTTGCGGATGTGTTGCATGGTCAGATTAAAGTTGATAGCCCGGTTGAGCCGGATGACTGCCAATCCTTCGGGGTTGTGCCGTGACCATTGGGTCGCCTAACAGTGGTCAGATGCGGAGTCGCGGTTGAGGCCGGGCCCATGCTCCTTATGGAATGCCGTCGGTGGAGGAAAGCCCATGACGTCACCGTGCCTCACGGGGGAGGACGATGCATGGTTTACGACTAGTTGACCACCAACCATAAGGTTGTGCCGTGGCCTAGAGGGTCGTAATAATCGGAGCACGTGGGTGTGAGATTTGAGGAAGCTATGTGTAATGCTCTGATTACTCGCATGTCTCTTAATGTCATGATGAATTAAATGACAGTTTCTGCAGGTCGCGTGTGCCAAGGCCAGGTAGGGTCCCCTGTGATTACACCTGTTTATTAAACTGTCTTCTGTGGTTATCTCTCTGAGGTGGTATTGCATTGATTGCTGTATTAGGTTGTATGTTAAACTCTCGAGGCGAGCGAAGTTCTTAACCGGGGCTTAGGACTTTAACTTGCTGAGTTTATCTCAACCCGTCGTGGTTAACCTTTTCAGGACCTAGATGACGCAGTACCCGGTACGCTTCAGCGCCCCGGTGGACATGAACATCACTGTCACTGTGTGGCCCGCCCCGGGTCGCAATTTTCTGTTCGAGCACCATGTGACGACTGTGTGGGTGGATGAAGGGTCGAGGCACCATCGCGTGTCCCACGTCTTCAAGGCGTGGTTTATTCGACAGCATGGCATTCTGCATGGTCCCCTTCGAGGTTTCAATGGGCCGGCTCCTCCTGTGGGGCCAACCGAGGAGGTTTGGGATCCCATGGACCTGGATCCCCCTAACGGCGAGATCTGTGACCCAAGGATCGAGACGAGTGATCCCTCTGAGGAGGGTGATCCCTCTAAGGAGAGTGATCCCTCTGAGGCTAGCGAGTAGGCTACTGTGGCCTATTCTCCTTTTGACGAGCCTTCCCCCACCTGTACAGTGTTAGGTTAGCCAGGTCGGTCTCTTTTTGAGTAGGCCTCAGCTTTTTGCCTGTAGTAAGGCGTGTGTATATGTGCTGTAGTTTGGCTAACTTTCATATATATATAAAATGGTGTTTGTCTTTCCTCTACTGCTGTTGTTGCTGTTGTTGCTATCCCTATTGTTTAATTTGTTGGGAGTATTCGTTTCCGCATATGCATAATTACAAGATAAAAAGAATTGGTCGACGAAAGTACCTGGGACGTTGTACAACTAGACCTCAAGTGAAATGGGGTTGCCGCGAGCTCGAGAGTCGGGGCGTGACAACCTTAACTAACTTGCTATCATCCTACGCATACCCATTCCCTTAACTATATAAGCAAATTAAATCTATTACATCACTAAACATGCTATTTTCCCACCCTTCGAGATCATGTGCATTACATAAGCTTTGAAACATCCCAAATGCCAACAAAACATGTCGGAGGAGTTCACTACTCTGGTCCCTCTAAACACATGATAATTAGTTCCTTTTGAATTCAACATAGAATGTAATGAGTTGCAAGTGAGTTTTTTTGAATCAAGAGGAATCCATATGAAAGCATAGATTGTTACAAAGATTGATTAGGTGCATTAGATTTCCTGTGATGAAGGAATTGATTATAAGGACACCTTTAGTCCTATGGTAAAGTCAATAACTATCCATTTTATTCTCACTCTTACGATTACCAATTACTAAAAAATTCAGCAATTAGACATTAAAATTGCCTTTCTTCATAGTACACTTGTGGATGAAGTATATATACCTCAACAACTGAGTTTTCTTGATCATGAATTCTCGCATCATATTTATGAATTGACAAAGTCAATTACAATTTTAAACAAACATTGCCGACATGATATGAAGAGCTCAATTCCTTTCTCATACATCTCGAGTTTCTTAATCAAAAGATGATGCATTATTATTGATCTATTGTAACAAGTATATTTGGGTTTTTGTTATTATAAATGTTAATGATCTCCTTATTACAAATAATTGTTTTATGCGAGTTAACACAATAATTGCTACTCTAACGTCTCGATTTTCCATTTGATGTAGGCTAATAATATCACATAGAAGGGAATGAATAGGTGATTTCACGAGATCTTGACAAATAAATGCGACATTAAAATATTCAAGATAAATATGATCTGAAGCAAGCAAAACAATGAGTCAATATTATCAAATCATGGCAATATACAAGCTATCGAGTGTATCATTTCTATCAATAAATGAATAGGATTAAAGAGATAAAAGATTATGCACACATAGTAGTGGTTCGACTTAGAGTAAACTTATATCCACTTCTCAGTTCGACGGCTTACTGGCTAAATTCCATTATAATCAATCTATAATCAATGAGAAATTATAGTAGTATGTGTGCTAATATCTAAGCACTTTTTCACAAAATAGGTGCTGTTAATGTTCAAATTGATGGGTCTTATTATCTCACACATAAGCATACACTATTAAAACTTCTCAAAAGATTATAGCAACATGCTCTCTGAAGACAATTCAAAGTAAGTGAAGCTCTCTCGAAATTTGAAATTCTATATGCTTGATCCACCTTGCTCTTCTTGTATACTACTCGTCATTTGAATTTCTTGTTGGATAGACAAGAAGATTAGTAGTTGTTGAGATTGAAGAATCAAAGATTCTGTTGACTTAGTCGTCCATACAATAAATTTTGATTTCCAAAATGGAGGTCTTCAGCTATGGAAATAATCTTACATTCCGGATGATTGTCAATCAATCAAATATATCCTACATGATTGATTATTTTGCGAATGTAATCTTTTAGATTAATAGCCAATCAAGATCTTCTAAGTTGGGAATCCATACTAGATTAAGTCGTTACAAGTAAGATAAGTGATTTCTTAGATATTTAGCCATCAAGTTACTCTAATGATATTAAGTTCAATTCCTACTAATTTTTAAGTACACAGTCTAATAATGTCCAATTTTTGCAATGTTAAGGTCTAGCATCAATCTTTTTGATATCCAAAATGTAATTCTTGATGATAATCACATGGTAACTTAGCTAATATCCATTGAGTAGCCTTGCTAATATTCATGTGGGTCACTTGCTAAATCCACACAGTTCAATTGTTAATATATACACAATACGTTGCTTTTAGCTTATTGGATATTATCATCTTGTCTTATTAAGATAATTTAACAATGATAGTGATGTAGATTATATAGTAATATTTTCCAAGTCAAAATGAATTTCTCATTGCTCTAAACTTGTTCGTGTAGGACTTTAAGTTTTAAAAAATTCTTTCAATCATGAATATCACCAGAAAAAAAAATTACAATTATCAAGATTAATGAGAACTATGGATAGTTTTGTCAACTTCAAAATATATTAAGAAGTTTTATCAACATCATTAATGGCCTTGGATCCCTTCACCACATTCTTAGGTTTGAAGCTATCCCTCTAAGGTTTTTTAGCCAACATAGTTACATTCAGGACATTTTATTATATACACATGACTAATGTAAAAGAAGTTTCCACAACTCTTATGCATCCTTTACTTTACTACTTAATAATGGCATTGCCTTCACTTAACCAACTCAAATTGCAAAGCCATCAACAACTTTCATCATGTATTGGTTGTTCACTATTAATTGGGTGGCCACCGAATGGCTCTTTGCTAGCTTAAAGACACTTTATATCATGGCCTGCTTATTCGAAAAGATAGCTCCACTTCTATTCACGCTTACTCCAATGTGGATTGGGTAGGTAACAAGAATAATTCCACCTCTATCATAGCTCATTTAATCTACATTAGTGGTAGTTTTATCTCTTGGTGGTTTTGCAAACAACTATCGATGATTCACTCTTCTATTAAAGCTAAGCAACGAGTTGTTGTGTTTGTCACCATTGAAATTTTTTGGGTTCAGTCTATTTTTAGTGAACTCGGTTTTTTGTCCACCACATCACCATCAATCTCCTGCGACAAAATTGAAGCCACTCATCTCAGCATGAATATTATCTATCACTCCAGTATGGGGCATATATCCATTGATCTTCACTTTGTGCAATATTAGGATGCCAAGGGTCTCTTACGAATATGTCATGTGTCCATGAAAGATCTATTGGCAGACCTCCTAACAAAGGTCGTGTCCAAACAAAAGCTTATAAATTTTCAATCTAAGATATGGCGTATTCAATGGATCCTACATCTTGCAAGGGCATGGAATTCTTAATTTAAAAGTCAAGTTGTGACTCCTACAATTGAGCTAACAACTAACAGATCTCAACTACACTTATTTTGTTTGTTTTTTATTATTATTTTGGAACAGACACTTTCGTTTGTAAATATTGGGTGTGAATAGTAACCATTATGTTCCTAGGAATAGTTTATACTCAGAAATGATTATTTTTTATTCTATTCTCGAGAACAATTTCTAAATATTTGAAAGTATTTGGTAACTATCCAAATTTTTTATTCTTGAAATAAAAATGCATTTAGTAGGACCCTTAAAATTTCTAGTCCAAGATATTTTCTTTTAATTTTCAATAATTTTATTACGTTTTTCTCCTTTATTTTTTCCCTTTTTTCTCTTCCTTTTTTCCTTTTTAGCTTGTTCTCCTTCTTCGATCGTTGGCCATGGTCAGCAACTGACTAGACTTGGACCGCCCAAAAGGAAGAAGAAAAAGAAAAGGAAAGAGAAGAAAACTTGGTATTGATTCTTGAAATTATTCCCTAGAATAAGAATCAATTTCTTCTTTTTTTATTATATTCAAAATATATTTACCAAACGAACTTTTGTTCCAAATCTGTTCCTAAAAACAAAAGAATAAAATCAATTGTTCCCAGGCAAGTTACCATGTAGGACCATATTGTACAATAACTTGATGAAACTAATCATTTTTTACTCTACGGCATATTATGGCTATACCCTTTTGACTTTGCAATTGTTTTCATGAGTCCAAGCCTGTTCCATGTCCTAAAAGCCCACCAATAGCAGGAAGCCTCCAAGTCATTATAGGTGGACCAAGAAGCTAAGTCTTTGGAGTCATTACAAACCATTGCCCTAACCTATCACTCCAATAAGCTTTGGACCTGAGGCCGCCACCTACACCGCCCTCCCTCCTAGGGAGGACCTCTCAATTGCATCTATTGATGCCATAAGTGAAGTGAAGCTCTCCAATTCTGACATTGCCCACATTGATCTAGAAGTTGATAGTGTTACTAGTGAATTAGGAGAAAGATATGACTATGATGATATAAACATGTTAAACAAACAATTAGAGGCAGAAAATAGGCAAAATAAAATGAGAGAGGATGTAAGGATTTGACCTTATTTATTTATACTCAAGTGTCAAATCAGATGGCCGTTGCTTTCATTATACATAACTTTGACATTTCAAAAAGACCTATCTCTATATGTAAGGGTGAGTCTATGCTCGACAGGAGGTACTGTGTCTTATGAGTCGAAGTCCAATTTAAGAAGACTAAAAAGTGAGGGATTTATAGGGATGTGGCCAAAATGGTGAGTTAGCAAGGTCTTACCAAGTGGCAATCTTACTATAGGGAGATCGATAAATGATGCACCCCAACGTGCCATGAGGACAAGGGGCCATTGATAGGTGACCACACATTGGAAGGACACAGGCCAAATCAAACCAACTAGGTTGACGGTAGACCTTGCTAGGCCCTTCCTAACGAGTCCCACTCCAAATTCATCAAGTCAAACTCTTTAAATCATCCCAAGAATATAGGGATATTACAGTATGTTGTCACCAATCAATAGTCCAATTTACGTCATTGCATAATAAAATATTTCTATAATAAATCTGTGTGATTGAGTCCTTTGTGAGTTTGAGAGATTTCAATGATGAACAATATATGCATCTTTCTTTGTAAAGTTTAAATATAATATAATAAATGACAACTTTGCAATTTCACATTTTGCCCCTTACATGGAATCCTTTAAATTTGAAAGGTTGCTCTTGCATAAAAGAAAAGTTTGCAAAATTGTCATGAATGTGGCCTTTAAGGATTTAAAACTAAATCAAAACACATGGAAAAATAATAAGGCAAAATGACTTCTTCTTTTTTATACGGCGTAGGCAAAATAACAATAATAAAAATAATCAGAATTGTAAAGAGCATGAACATTGGGAGAGCATAGACAAGGTATGAAGTTGTCATGATTGATGAAGTGGAGCACCTTGCTCCATATTGCCCAAGTTGACCTTTGATCGAATCATCTAAACTTGAAAGTACCTTCAAGATATTGATCACAATACCATTGCCAGTGAAAATTCAAGTTGTAATGACCACATTTGGAATTGATGCTAAAGTTCTTAGTTCTTGGGGAACAAAAAAGAATCATTAGCTCTAGGAAAATTTTGTTGGACAAAATGCATTTTGCCCACATACTCGTGGTCTTATCTTAGTCAATCCCTCATACTTTAAAGGGTTATCACAAAAATTCCAAAGTCATAAATATAGGATAAATTTACCCAAATTAATTTTTTGATCACAAAAAATCCCAAATGGATATATTTGTAACAAATTTACTATCTATTAGTTTCCATTAAATTGAATTAATACCATGAAAACCACATATTGTATGCCCGTGACAAATGAATAATAAAACTTCAAATTGATACACCTATCAATAATCACGTATCATTCAACTCAGTAATTTAATTGTAAAATTTAACGAGAATTAATAAAAGATAAATTTGTTACATGTGCACCATTTTTGGATTTCTGGTGGTCAAAAAATTAATTTAAGGTAAATTTGTCACAAGAATACCAATTTTGGGCTTTTAATGGTATTAACCTTAATTTTAGTCTATCTTGATAAGTTCTATGATTTTATCTTTTTCTCTCAATTAGACCCTAGATTCCATCTCATTTTGCGCCAATCTAATAGAATCTAAAACCTATGGCATCACGTGCAATTTTTGGACTGAACTTAAGCAGGTCCTTAAAAAGCTCAAGAGAGAAGAAATATGTAGGAAATCTACCTTGGGGTAGAAGACCCCCCACAATGTTATCTCCCATATTCCCCTATATCTGGGAAGAAAATGATAGGATGGGAATCGAGGAGACCTTCGATGGCAAAGGTGGACATCATGTCAAGACAACAATTTTGGCTACTACCAAATAGGAAGGTATGGTAGCTTTCCATGTCTGAAATGAGAAGGTGGGGCTTCAAAATCCTACTAGGGCAACTTGTGCTTCGCACAATTATCTTATAACCGACATGTTGACCAGAACCCAACTGTGCATCAATGAGGTAAATGTTCAGCATTTCTATTTTGCTAATCCATCTCCATAACTAGTTGTGCATGCACTTATTCTGATTCCAATAGCTTTTATTGCAATGTAATTAATCGATCACAATTGTCCAGTAAGGGGTTAAAGCTCGTCTTTTATTATGGTCAATTTCAATCGGAACAATGTTCTAGAGAAATTGGTGAGAGTATTGTGAGCTCGGGTTTAAAACTATTAAAAAGAAAAGAGAAAACGAGATCAATCGCATTAGATGAGCTACGGCTCCGCTTAACATGACCTCTTTTTGTTTTGACAAATCTATGTAAATATATAATAATTCAATATTCTTAAAGAATCACCTCTCCCTATGGGGATGACATATGAGACTATAGATAATTAGAAAAGCCTCCTTCATATTCCAAACAAGCATTGTATGGAACTGAACCCAAATGATACGAAATTTGGACCAAAACCCTCTTCACTTAGCCAAGCCCTAGCCTATTTTATTGATAGGTCTAATAGGTTTTAGTTAGTAGTGATATGATTCTATGGCACAAGGGAAGGGATCACCGGAGAGTATACTTCAAATGACAGAATCGTCAAACAAATTTTGTTTTGTAAATACCTGCGCATTGCCTTGGAAGCGCCCTCAAAAGTACATATTCGCGTCTCGTGTAATCACTCGATGTGCAGGGAGAATGCCGTATCCGATGAGTATAAACCGCGGTACGCAAAGATAGCCTTGGATGCTCAATTCAAACAAGGAAAGATTAGTCTTAACTCGAGACTTTTCTCAGTGGAGATTACTAGTTATATAGACACCAAGGCTTTTATTTTGATATGCTGTTCGAATGGCGTTTTGTCGGCTTTTAGGTACCTCGATCAATGGGCGATCCGAAGGGCGCACTTTTGGTCTAGTGCATTTTAGATTTTACTCCTTGAGTATTGCTAACAAGTCTCGAACCACGAGACGAGGAGCAAACTCAGCCGACACGTTATTGTTCAATATGAGAGAGAGAGAGAGCAAAGGTTCCGCTAAGAAGGAAGCAAGTATAAGAGCAATTTTTAGGGGCAAATGACACATTAAGTACCACAACTTAATACAGGAGGATATATAATTACCAAAACTTTCAAAATGTATATTTATGTGTTATTTTTTTTTATTTAAATTGGACACTAAAGTGCCAACTCTGACAAAACTTGCTAAAAATTTCAACTTAATGTTATATTATTAATAAAATCGGTTTACGTGGCTTGCTAGAAATATATCACGACTTATCAGAAATTCATCTATTCTCTAATTTTACTATTTAACTGTACCTTTTGAAAGTTTTAATGCTTATGGATCCCACCATGACAAGTCATAACATTTGGAGTATTCTTCTACCCATTTTTTAAATTCTCTAAGAAAGAAATCAACAACCACACAAAGCATTTTCCCTTATTCATGCATCCCTTATCTTTATCATCGAAACCAAAATCAACTCTCTATACCACCCCGCCTCGACTCCCTCCTCTTCTTTTCGTCGCAGTCATCTCTATACTGCTAGGCGCCGATCCTTCCCCCCACACGGCTTTGGTCTCCTTGTCGTCATCTTCTTCCCACAGGTAATACGCCACTTCCCCGTGGACCGCCTCGTCGCCGATCTCCATGTCCTCCTCCGACAGCCTCAGTGGCACGACGCGCTGCACCACGAGGCAGATCAGGCTGGTCACCACCACGTTGAGGGTGACGATGAAGACGATCCCGAGCAGCTGGACCCCGATCTGCCTGAACCCCGCATGGACCCTTCCCGTCTTGAACCCGTAGAAGAGCCCTATGTACATATCATTCGGGAAGGGGTAGAAGAGGCGGTTCAACGTCGGCTCGGCGAAGAGCCCAGTGAGGATCCCGCCGAGACTCCCGGCGACCGCGTGGGTGTGAAAGACGGCCATCGTGTCGTCGACCTTCTGGAGCAGCTCGAATTTCTTGTGGACCACCATCATGGTGAACCACGGGATTGAGCCAGAGCAGAGCCCCATTAGTATGGCTGCCCAACCTTGGACCAAACCTGAATTTAAAGGCGAAGTAATGTGTATTGTTGGTTAGGGATTAGATTATGCCTAGCTCAACATGCATCAAAATCACACCGCACGTCTTGTAAATTATGCAGTTCGATTTAGTTTTATCACCTAGGCAACTAAAAGAAAATGCAGACACAACGCGACTGCAAAATGCCGGCAAGTCGCCTGCGTTCACTCGTCGAACGGGGGTTTTGAGTCGGTGTTGAAGTGTATGTTATGGTTGATCATGCTAAAAGAACAACGCCGCTTCAAGTTCATGCTGTTTCTGGATCTACCAATGTCTGCTTTCGTAAACTTTTTCAAGTTCATGATGACACAGGACTTCAATAACAAAGTCGGTCGGCAAAACTCACCAGCAGCTGGGGTGATGCAGACCAAGCCAGTGATCATCCCTTGGACAGCACCGATCACAGAGGCCTTGCGGAAGCGGATGAGATCGAGCATGAGCCAGGTGAGCAAGCTCGTGGCCGTGCAAATGTGGGTGTTGATGACTGCGAGTGAGGCGTCAAGGTTGACCGCATAGGGGTCGCCTCCATTGAATCCCGTCCATCCCATCCACAGGAGCCCGGCCCCGGCCAACATGAGCAGGATGTTGTTGGGAGGAAATCTCTCTCTATCCTTGCTCAGGCGCGGACCGACCTGTGCACAAAGAAGAGTCGATCAAACATGGCGTGACGACGCTTGAGCTCAAACCATAACCTATTGGAATGTCTTTACTCTTTGCAAAAGAAATGAGGAACTTGAAACTCACCCAATATGCTGCAGTAAAACCAGCTACTCCAGAAGACAAATGGATCACATACCCTCCCGAATAGTCCATTAGGCCCTTCCGAGCGAGAAATCCACCAGGGTACCATATGCTGAACGCCCCAAATGTGTAGGAAAATGTCAGCCAAAGCGGCACGAACAGCATCCACGCATAGAAATTCATCCTCCCCAGCAAGGCCCCCGCGATGAGGATCAGTGTGATCGCCGCGAAAACGAACTGGAAGTACACCATGGTTGCGCTCGGCAGGTTCCCTGAGAACGCCTTGCCCAGCAGGAAGTCCTGATCGAGGGCAACGCCGATCTTGCCCCAGAACGGGAGCAGCCTGTGGCCGAAAGACATCTTGTAGCCCCACAGGACCCAGCAGACGAGGACGCAGGCGAAGGCGTAGAACGCCATGAACGCCGAGTTCACCGCCCATTTCTTCTTCACCCCACCCCCGTACAGGATCATGAGCCCCGGCACGCTCTGCAGGCCGACAAGGGTGGCCGCCGTCAGCTGCCATGCATTGTCGGCTTTGCTCATCCACTCGGGGCTCGCCTCATCAGGGGCGAGATTCGCAGGGAGGACGAACGGCAAAGGAGGCGAGCTCATCTTTCCCTCTCGCTCTAGGACAAGAACCCGATCAGACGATGCCGAATCAATTCCTCAATGTCTTGTGCATTTTCGGTTCGACGGTTCGAACTTAAATAAGAAGATAATGAAAAGTTTGATTCTCACGATTAGTTGTCACAAAGTAGGTATCCTCCTCTTCCTTCTTAAAGAAATCTGTAACAAGAAGTGTTCCCCAGCCTTGTCCTTGGCCACTTCGCTGCTAATAAGTTTAGGCTTTGCTGGACTTTCCCAGGCGATGCGCCGATGTTTCCTAAGATTCTCGGCACATAGAAACAGGGAAACGAAGCTTTGCTCGCATTGTTGGGAGAATGATTTGGATGTATGTACGCTGCGAAGAAGCTTAAGGACCATGTGGGTTGATTCTTACTCCAACGGAGAAACTAAAGAACCCTAGAGAATTATCTTGTGTTTTATTAAAATTCATCACATTTTTCGAGAAGGCAATCAATCTGTTGATATGTTTGTCAATATTGGAATATTGAAGCATTCCGATACTATATTCTATGTGCAGTTTTTAGAGAATTATCTCATATTTTTTTTAGTGATAAAGTTTGGATTATTTACTTTAGATGTTAATATTTTGTTAGTTTATGTATCTTATATTTAAAAAATAAAAAGAACCCCGTGCGTTAATGGGGTTAAAAAAGGTACGGTAGATGCAAGAGCAGTGATGTGACATTGGGAGATGACTTGTTAGGGGTCATTGAACTCAGATCCCGTTCCTTACTGTCGTCGCACTTCAATTTCAGTGGTCAAGTACAGTGAACTCCGATTTACGTCGACCGAGTTAGGTTGGATTTCGAAGTAGACCTATGATTTGTTTTGCCTATAATGGGAAAAATGCCAGACAGACGAATGTCTAAAGCCGGGGAGGTGTCCTAGTGGCGTCACATTTGCCCTATACCTTCGAGAAAGATATGTTAAAGCTATACGAAAAGTAGGGATGTCAATGGGTCGGGTCGGGTCGGGTTTTGATGTTACCCGACCCGACCCTAATCCTATAGAGTCATGCCTTGGCCCGACCCGACCCGACCCGAAACGCATTAGACCCAAACAAAAGGGTCGGGTCGGGTTGGGTCGGGTCGGGCCAGAGCGTGACCCTTTACAAGTTTGGTTTTAATTTCTTGTTTAGCTCAAAAACTCTAGAGAGTTGAGAGCGAAAACGTATAGAGAGATAAAAACTTCTTTTCTTTTGTTTATTTTATCCTAATTTACCATTTTCCCTCAACGGATAAGGACCAAAACGTACGGACGGTACTAGTGTCAAAAAGGCTTGCGTGTGACCCGTTTTGACCCAACCCGACCCTAAATTTAAGGTATTTTCGGATCAGGTCCGAGTATGGAGCCGGTATCGGAAAATACCCTAAGTTTAGGGTCGGGTTGGGTCGGGCCGGGCAGGGCCGGGTCGGGCCTTTTTGACACCCCTAACGAAAAGTGCAGAGAGAGAAAGAGAGGTCGATGACCCTTGATCACCACGGGAGAGGGGCGCATAGAACACATTGGCTCATGGCAAGGGCATGCGACTCACGCCCTGGTTTGGGGATACCATGCCGCCTTAAGCCTGGACACGAGTTGCAAGCCTTGTTGCTAGCCAGGTGAAGGTTATGTCACGCTCATCAAGCCGTTGTTGCCGAGGACGGCCCTCTCCAAGGTAGAATTGGGTAGCTCGACACAATAGTGACAAGGGTGTACGATCCTCACCTAAAGTAGTGCTAGACCATATAACTTTTGCGATTGGGATGATCAGGAGTTACCCCATGCCATACTTTATAATCCCCATTCTCTTAGAGTGCAAGTGGTAACTAACGAAACAATATTTGATTCTGTTATTTTATTTCTGGGAATAAATTTGATACGAAACTCCATTTGATAAAATATTTGTTTCCGAGAATAAACTTATTCTCGGAAATAGATTTGGAACAGAATCAAAAATAAATAAATAAAAGTTTATTCTTGTTCCTAAGAACAATTCCAAGGATCAAGTATGAGTTTTATTTTCTTTTTCTTCTTCTTCTTAACAACCTCACTGGAGCATCACTAGCCTCCGGCGACACCAAGCTATGGTGAGGCTCGTTGGCCCGAGCCTCGCCTTGGGTGAGCAAGGTTAGCCTCGCCGAGCTACTGCCTGGTTGACCTCGCCTAGATTTAGCGAGGCCAAGTTTGCTCAACTATCGACAAGGTTGACTTGGCGATGGCCCGATGAGGCTCGGGCCAACAAGCCTTGCTGTGGCTTAGCGTTGTCAAGGTTGGCAATGCTTTAGCAAGGTTGCTAGCCCAAGTTTGGCCTGTCGTCGAGCTAGAAAGGAAAAAAGGAAGAAAAAGAAAAAAAGGAGAAAAATGTAATAAAATCATTAAAAAATTAAAAGAAAATGATTCAAATTAGAAATTTTAAGAGTTTTATCAAATGTATTTCTATCCCGAAAATAAAAAGTTTGAACAGTTACTAGACACCTTTAAATGCGGAAAAATTATTCTCGGGAATAGAATTAAAAAGAATCATTTTGGAGTAGAAATTGTTTCCAAGCACATAATCGTTACCATGAGCACCGTTAGTCTTTTATCGGAAATAGTAACAAAAAAAGACGTAAATCTACTACATTGTACCAATTCTCTATCTTGATTTTAAACTATTTCACATTGGTATCAATTCAATTAATTCAGCCAATTTAAATTGAAAATTGTAGACGTAGATACTAGCCGCTCTACATGGCATGGTTGACGCTAATGTGAATATCTTTTTATAATTTTTAGTTTTTATAATTTTTTTTAGAAATTTTTATTTTTTATTAACTTTTTCCTTTTCTTCTAGCCCGTTGGCCACTAGTTAATAAGAAAACAAGAAGGGAAAAAGAAGAAAAAGAAAAAGAAAATTAAAAATTAAAAATATTAAACAAATAAAAAGAAATTGTTAAAAAAATATATACAATAGTATCTATCATGCCACGTAGGATAATCAAAGTCCACATTAACAATTTCTATCCTAAATCAGCTAAATAGACTAAATTGATGTCAATATGAAAAGGTTTAAACCTAACTAGTCCAATAAAAAATTTAAAATTGAATCGATGTCAATGTAATAGATTTAAAACTTCTTCTTTTCATTTTTTTTCTTCGCTATTTCATATGGTTTAAGTCTAATGCCACTCCATTTGGATTCAATATTGGCTCCACAAGTTCACATACATGAAATTTCTGCGATAGTGATAGACTAGCCTATGATCTCCCTAGAAGTTAATTGAGACTACTGAAAGTGTACGAGTTGAAATCGGTCTATTTGTTTTACAAAAAATAAATGATTTAAAAAATATTTTCTAAAAATAATCACTTGTATCTCTTATAAAAATATTTAGATATAAATTATAATGATGATGAAAATATTTTCATTGATTAATTATTTCAAAAATATAAATGATTATTTAAAAAAAATATTTTTCAAGTGATTATTTTCTATAAAACAAATATACCCTAAATCAAAGTTTAGTCAATGGGTAGCTAAACTAAAGTTCAATCACCGCAGGCCAAATTCTAGATAAACCAATCTTCACCTCACATAAGGTGAGCAACTTTTTAAAACTCCACTTCGATGGGCAGGGCTAAGCAAAGGGTTATACGCTTTGGTTTTTTTTCGGCCATACTTTATTCATATTCTAATTTTTAATTTCAAACTTTTATCATATTTCTTTGAAGAGCGTGAAAGTCCAAATCTACACTCAAAATTAAATCATTCTTACTTTAACTTTTCTTGAAAAAGTGAAATCAAGCCCGGTGCATCCCTTTTCTCATATAAGAAATGTGAGGTAAATCCTAGTGGTTATAAACACTTTTGTCAAAATAGGTGTTTATAGACGTACTTTTTATTTTTCTACAAATCGAATACAAGGATTTCGAGATAAAAGAGCGTAAAATTAATACTTACTTTCTTTTACAATTAATTTAATTTAATCCTTAAATGATTATTTTCATCAATTAGATCCTTAAACATTATAATTTTTCATTTCACGTTAGACTTGTATGGACAAAAATACTAATGTGGCAAATGATATCAACATAACGTCAGTGCAAAAACATCCATGTTACAGGAACAAGGGGTCTTGCCCCCGACTTCATCAAGCGAGGTCCCAATCCCACGACTCCAACTTCGGCTACATTTACTGTAAAGTGGATAAAACCGGCACGTGATCGACACTTCCTAGAAAAAGTATAAATTATTTTGTTATTTGAATTATTATTTTCAGAAAAATCGATTCATCGTCGTAATGACTCGTCTCATAACAGAATTCTCTACATAAAATAATGGTTGTGGGAGAAATGTTAAAAGAGTTTTTTTTAATGAATGATCGACATCTATTTTCTTGTGACTGAGATAATTTGGTAGGTTCAAAATCCATGTATTTTCCTTTTCATTCCCCTTTTCTTGTTTTTTTCTTTTTTCTTTTTCCTTTTTCGGTTTTTATTATGCCTTAGAAAGTTCTACATATAGCTCAATAGGGTTTAAGAAGGGCACAGGCGCCAGCATATTCAGTTCTTCATCCTCCCCTCCCGGCGATTCCTCCTCCTCCGCCATCCTCAGGCGCCTCCGATCCCGGCAGCCGGCGGCGTTCGAATTCTTCCCCCAGGAACTTTTCCGAGATCAGATGTGTACGAAGAGGGCGGCGGTTCTGGCAGTCAGCTCTCTCGCCTCCCTTCCCAAGGTACGCCCTTCGCGAACCTCCTCAGATTCCCTCAGGACGCTGAACCCGTCGAGGCTCATCAGCTCCGCCGCAGAAAGTTACGATTTTGGGGTGCCCAATGGTGTCAACGGCGAGTATGTGCCCGAGCTCGAGCAGAACCCAAATGGGGTTCGCGAGAAAGGCTGGAATTTTGCTGATCCTGCACTGGGGAGCTTAAACCCTAATGGGGTTCACGGGGGAATGAATATGAACGGGTCGGCTGTGCAAGGTAGGAACTTTAACGAGCATGGTAGGCCGTATTATGGTGACTCTCAGGCGAATTGGAATAGTGGGATGTATAGGGAGAGTTATGGGAATCGGTCGGTTGTGGAGAATACGAACGCGGGCAGATATGGCGGCTCGGGCGGTTGGGAACAGAAACCGAGTGAAATTCAGCAGAATGGGAGTCTGAATACAGGGTATTATCCGAGTCGGTATGCAGAACAGTCTCCACAAAATGTGAATGTGGACAACTCTTCGGGTAGTGTACAGGGTTTTGAGCGGAATCCGAATGTGTGTTATGGTCAGCGAGGAAATGCATCTACCGTCGGAGCTTCTTCCCATGGAGAGGGATACACTCAAATGAGGCCTGACGTGAGTGGATCCTATTCGCAAAGCCCTTCAAACACACAAATTATGGGGCAGCATCAGGAGAATTTTGGCTTTAATATGGGGAGGATGGGCAGCAGGTTTCAAAATGGTCAGCAAACCGTGTCTCCCCAAAATCCAGGCATCGGGCAGTACCCTCAAAACTTTTCTTTGGGACAGCATCGGGTGAACTCAAATGATAGTATTGATTCAACAGCCTCTTCTCAGAGGCCTGGTGATTCCTGGCCTGGACAAGCATTGGATGGAGCTGCTGAAGGTCCATCTTACATTGGTTCCCTCGAAGAGTTTGATGGTTTCTGCAGGGAGGGAAAAGTGAAGGAAGCTGTGGAAGTTTTGAAGTTGTTGGTTAGTAAGGGTGTTGCCGTTGATTTTCCTCGTTATGTACAACTGATGCACCAGTGTGGTGAAAATAAAACTCTAGAAGAAGCAAAAACAGTTCACGAACATGTCATGAGATCAATGGCCCCTCTCAATGTCTTCGCCTTTAACCGAATCTTGGAAATGTACGGCCGATGTGGTTCCATGGATGATGCATTTGCAGTATTTGACAAAATGTCTGAGCGTAATTTGTCAACATGGGACATCATGATCACATGGCTTGCAAAGAATGGCCTTGGAGAGGATGCCATTGACCTGTTCACTCAATTCAAAGAAGCAGGGCTTAAACCTGACGGACAAATGTTCATTGGTGTGTTCTCTGCTTGTGCAGCAGAGGGTGATATTTATGAGGGGATGTTGCATCTCGAATCAATGAGCAAGGATTATGGCATTGTACCATCTATGGAGCACTATGTAAGTGCGGTAGACATGCTGGGAAGAACAGGACATCTGGATGAGGCAATGGAGTTTGTAGAGAAAATGCCTTTGGAGCCTAGTGTTGAAATCTGGGAGACCTTGATGAATCTTTGTAGAATTCATGGACATGCAGAACTTGGGGATCGCTGCGCTGAGCTTGTTGAGCAGTTGGATCCATCACGCTTGAATGAACAGTCAAGGTCAGGTCTTGTACCAGTGACAGCTTCTGACATTGCTAAGGAGGAAGAGAAGAAAAAAATGGCAAAGAAAAATCTCTTAGAGGCGAGGAGCACAGTCCATGAATATCGAGCAGGTGATACGTCTCATCCCGAGACACACAGAATCTATACTCAGCTAAGGGGATTAAGGGGACTTATGAAAGAGGCCGGTTATGTTCCAGAGACTCGATTTGTCTTGCATGACATTGACCAGGAAAGCAAGGAGGATGCCCTTCTAGCTCACAGCGAGAGACTTGCAGTTTCTTATGGTCTACTCAGCAGTCCAGCCAGGTCATCTATTCGGGTCATTAAGAATCTCCGTGTTTGTGGGGAT
This sequence comes from Corymbia citriodora subsp. variegata, assembly GCA_014858505.1. Taxonomy (NCBI): domain Eukaryota; kingdom Viridiplantae; phylum Streptophyta; class Magnoliopsida; order Myrtales; family Myrtaceae; genus Corymbia; species Corymbia citriodora. Next base: position 4,012,331 of record CM026419.1, read on the forward strand.
TGCCACAACGCACTGAAGATTATGTCAAAGCTAGTGGGAAGAGAGTTTATCATGCGTGATGCCAAGAGGTTTCACCATATTAAAGATGGTGTATGTTCTTGCCGGGATTACTGGTAAACTGATGAAAGTCTAGAAATGTTAGTAGCCAGTGTACTTTTTAGTGGAACAGTGATGAGTTATTTCGACCAATTCTTTGTGGCAATATACACAACTTTTGTTAGCTCAGAAAGTTCAGTTTTTCTTCCCCTGTTTTTGGGCTGGAGCTTTCATTTGGGCATTTTCTGTCACTTTTTTATTAATCTCATAACTCATTGCTGTATCAATTGACCTAAGAGATTGCAATGAAGATAATCATGTTTATTTTAGAGTTAACACCAACTTTGATGTGGTGCATTTAAGAGATTATGCTGCTTTGAGTCTCTTTTGGCCTGATATTCCTAAAGTTGCTAGCTATGCTGCCTATGGTGAAGATAAAACATTTATGTACCTTTCGATCCAATTCCATCCGAATTCACCTTTGGCAAGACAGCGGTCTTAGCTTAACCAAGAACAAGATTCCTGCACCAAGATTTGCAGATTGTTTTGTTACTACATGGAGGCCGTGTGCGAATTTAGCAGCCATTCTTCTTGAAGAAGAGCTGGAGTCCATTATGATGCTGAAACTGATGATGCCGAAATGTGAGAAGTGATCGTGTACATGTTTGCCTACACTCTGCTGGATACTGGCCATCGGCTCATACATGGTTTGATAGACAAAAACGAGCACTCAAGCTAAATTCCAGCAGAGATCAAGACATAACGACTTGTGCTCATTCGGAAGCTGTTGCAAAAGACGCAACCAGAAAAACCCAGCAGAGATCAAGGCATAACGACGTCTTCAACGCCAAGTGGGTGAAGTTCCACCTAGTTCTCACGTCTAGAAAGGACGGCAAACATTCTGAAAGCCTCATCCGCGCGACCATGTTACTACTTACTAGCAAACCGGTGCTTTGATGGTGGCATTATCCAAGTTCTGGAACATACACTTTCACCGTTCTCGTGATTTCCACGTTGACATTGTCTGATTTGTGCAGATGCGGATGCTTCTTAAACGATAGATTTCATTGATATAACAGCCAATCTAGCCCTATCAGTGATTTGTGACGCTGCAATAGGCATAATCACAACAGCCATGCTAATTATGCTCTTTTCTCCATGTACCAACTCTTGCAAATTCTAGTATTTGCGGTGCTTGGAACGCCCCTTGGGTGAATCGAAATGGTACCTAGATGGCAAGGTTATAATGTACAATTAGGCCAGGCCTCGACATCCTCTGATGAACTTCTGCCGTGGCCCATCGCTGCAAGTGACAAGGCTCCCTCCTAGATCTAACCATTCTTCGGTTAGATGTCTGTCTTAATCCCTTTTCGGATGGTCCGTCCCATCATAAGATTTGTGGATAATGTTACTGTATATGTTGTGTAAAATGATAAATGCGAAAATGAGAATTTAATTTAATACAAAGACTGTGGACTTTTAGACGGTAAAAATTAAAATCATAATAAATCTTCTCTTAATTTCCTTATTTTTACTTCGTGTCAATATTTTTAGAATTTTATAAATAACTTTCTTGAAATTCAAAAAAAAAAAACTCTTCATATATATTAGTGGCGTTTGTTGTTTTGATTTCGTTAGTTAAACCTTTTTATGAAAAAAATTCTTCTTCAGACTTTACAAAACCCGCGAGGCGGAAATCGTTGCTCCCGTCTCTTCCGCAGGCGAGGTGCGAAGCAGGGCAGCTCTGCAGCAGAACCATGGAGGAGGGCAAAGATCAATGGCGAGTCCTCGAATTCTACAGCGGAATCGGCGGCATGGTACCCTTCTCTCCAGAAAACCCTAATGGGTTTCTCCTCGCTGGATCGGTGCGTGTTCTCGCTGCGCATTTTTTCCGGGTATTGATCGGTTTTGTTGCTGCTGCTGCTTGCTTTAGAGGTATTCACTGATCAAGGCGGGCGTGAAGGCGGAAGTAGTGGAAGCGTTCGACATCAACGACCTGGCCAACGACGTTTACCAGCACAATTTTGGGCATCGTCCTTACCAGGTCCGGTCTTTTCTTTCTTTCCTTCTTTCTTTCTTTGGCTGTTGATTGTGATTCATTGGTTGTTGCGGAGTTGCCGGAGTAATTCTCTGTGCGGGGTTTGCTAGAGTCTGCTGGTTCGGCTGACGTTTGAAGTTACACGTCTTTGAAGCTGCTTGGTGACCCTTTATGGGAATGCGAGAGATGGGTGTTCTGATGAGTATTGTTGGTGGGGGAAGTTTGCTTGGGGGGTTGCTTGATGACGGGTTCATGGGAAATAGTTTTTGTTTAGGAAAAGAAAAATGTGGGTTTTCAGCAATAAGCAGGCGAGCGGGGCTTATCAGTGTTGATGAGGATCTGAGTTCACTGGGTTTGTCAGAGTTTTTCACTGATAGGCAGCAACTTATTTCGTCTGCTCTTTCGAGACTGACAAAAGTATGTGCTGATAATTCTCGCATTTTATGAAAAAATCCGCTTTTTCAATAATTTGGAAAGATGAAAAATGCAGACCTCACACAAACATCGTGTTTTCATTTCTTCATGGACATTGGGGATTTCAAGTGTTGCTTTTAGAATTTCCTGAATGACACATGAATTGGAAAAGGTAGTGAAATCAATGCCTTTTTATAGCGTCTATCTGTTTATAGATATCTGTATTTTACAAAACGAGAAAAGTTCCTTCAGCACCCATGATGGATTTTTGCCCGTTTGAGTTAAGGAATTAGAATTCCATAGCTGTGAGGTGTGTGAGTTTTTAGAGGATGGGTTTTTTATTGAAATGACTCAAAGGGATACAGGACAGGAAGTTAGTGCTTTAATTATTTGTACAAGCTCTTACATATGCTTCTGCATGCTTCCTTTAGAACTTACCCATGTTCATGTGTGTTATATTTGTACTCCATAGGGCAATATTCAAAGTCTCACTGCTGGTGATCTCGACAGATATGAAGCACAAGCATGGCTTCTTTCTCCTCCTTGCCAACCCTATACTCGACAAGGTTAGTTGTTTTCTTTTCAGGTTTTATCCTTTTCTTTTAGTGGAGAATTCTCATCATGTGTTGTCATTAGGTTTGCAAAAGCAATCTGGTGATGCTCGAGCTTTTTCATTTCTCAGGATTCTTGAACTCATGCCACACTTATCCCGACCTCCTAAATTGTTATTTGTGGAAAATGTCGTTGGATTTGAGGTTTGTTTATCTATCATCTTGCTTCATTTATAGCGAACAAGAAGACTTGCTGATTTGTGATTTTTTTTTCTTGCAGACTTCTGATACTCATGCAAAAATGATCGAAACATTGAAAAGTAGTGGTTTTGTTACTCAAGAATTTATCTTGAGTCCACTGCAGTTTGGGGTGCCATATTCTAGGCCTCGGTACTTTTGCTTGGTACTCATCCTCTCTCTGCCTCTGCAATGTTTCTTAGGTGTTATAAACAACATTAACTTTCTTTGAGATAAAATTTTCTGAATTAAATTCTATTTACCTGATGGCTGATACTTCTGATGAATTTCAGGATGTTGATTTTTGAGTTCTTGATCAAATTCACTGAGAAAACTATTTCCTTTTTCTTTGACATATGGTTAATTGAGCTCTGATCAATTTGTTGCTAGGACTATTGACTTTACCAGTTCTGTTTTGACTATTGTATTATTGTCAGGTCACCTTGCCAGTAAGTTATTTGCAGTAACTCTGATGACCTATAATATTTTCTTTAGTATTATCCTCATAGATCTATCATGTTCTATGACTTCAGGCATGTAACTTGTGTCCACTGGCTTGCAGGCAAAAAGGAATCCCTCGTCCTTCTGGAGCCCATGCTTCAATGATAAGCTTATATGGTGTCCAAGCCCATTATTTGTGCATGATGGTGAACCAGTTACTGATGAGTGCTTGAGACCACAAGACAACTGGGATAAGCTGCTGGAATCTTGTGTCCCGGTGGAGCACTTTCTTGAATTCAAGAGTACTGCTGGCCCTAAAACTGCTGAATGTGGCTTTGAGGATGCAAACATTGTTTCTAGAGAACCTAATGATCCTTCCAAGGGTCATGATGAAAGAAATGGATTCAGTAGTACTGATTTGGACCTGTACCATGTTCCGTTAAGTTTGATAGATAGATGGGGCAGTGCTATGGGTATCCTTATTTGCTTTCCTTCTTTTGTTGCTTGTCCTGTGAAATAGTGTCTTCCATCATTTACTCATCAAACATATTCACTATCCGTTGTCAAATTCCTTAACCGACTATAGACATTGTTTATCCTGATTCGAGGCGGTGTTGCTGTTTCACAAAAAGTTATTATCGATATGTAAAGGGTACTGGGTCTCTTTTGGCAACTGTTCAGGTGAGAATCTAAATTTAAACTTGGACAGGCATGTTTTACAAATTGCATCACATGCTAGAGCTTTAGGTACTGTCCTTTGTAAATTTGCTTGTTAGCTAGTCTAGCATTTCTAAGTACCCTGGTGCTCACAAGGATTGAATAACTTACAATGTTTGCCCTTAATTGGAGTCTGATATCTGCATTTTATACATTATGGATCTGTTCCATGTATGTAATCTTTCGCCACCAGGCTTAGTAATTACAACCTTGTGCATGTTTAAGAGCGAGCTGAAACTGAGATGTCTACAGGCTGTGGTACTGGTTTTTAAAGGATTTGTAGTTTCTTCATTAGAGATATCTGATTATCCTATATAATCTAAACATCCGGCAGATGGAAATTTCTTGCTGTGACACTTCATAATGGTTAACATGCAGCCAGAAATCAAAGGCAAAGGATTCCCATTAAAGGAGCAAAGCCTTAGATATTTTACCCCTTGGGAGGTATCTATATTTTTCCAAAACGTTCTATTTGGTGAGAATTTGTTTTTTCCCAAATGGTGCTAATGTTTTTTTTTTTCTCTCTTTCCCATATGGCAATAAGGTTGCAAATTTCCACTCTTTCCCAGAGCATTTTGTTTTTCCAGATCATGTCAACCTTAAGCAAAGGTATGTTGCTTCACCCTCAGGATAGTTTGGTGTTCGTGTAAAGGTTAACAATAGCAGAGTCATTTTTATCTGAAGTTTAACACTGCTTTTTTATTCTCTGATTTGAAATCAGCAAGTTCATACGTTCCACCTATTGCATCATCCTTATGCTACCTATTTTCGCCCCTTTCGTTTGGTTTAGTGTTATTTTGGTTCTCTAATTGTTGTGATTTTGTGTCCCCAACCTGTTTTTAATCAAATCCTTCTGGGTAATCAAGTTCTTTCGTCAGTGGCAATTACTAATTGATGTGTTGCTGACATGGCATCTAGTTGAAGCATCTAACCAAACACTAGGAAATTGACAATAAAAACAAAAACAGGAGGGGGAGAGATGGAGAGAGAAAAGAACTACCAACAACCAACAAGAGTCAGCAGGGGTGGAGACCTCCAAGGTCAATCCTCATGCTGTCACCATTCCTCCCCCATCCTCACTCTCTCTCTCTCTCTCTTCCCCCCCTAATTTCTGTTTTATTAATTATATTATATATGCTATCAATTAGATTGTCACATCAACATAGTCGGTGTCACTTCAGCTCACTGTTGATTTTTGTCGTGTAAATCATTTAGAGGTGTCAGTTATGAGAGACGAGGGAAGGAATTTGTTACCATATAGAAGAACCTAGCCTCCAGGTAGTGATTTTGAAAACTGTATTTAAGACCAAACAGATGTATGACCAGTACACAGTTTAACAGATTTAAAGCTGGTTCTAATTTTAAAGATCAACTTGCCATATTTGACATATACAATATAATGTTGATGGTTTTTTTCCTGTGAGGCATATAATATCAAAGTTGACATGTCTCTGTGGTAGAGTTCTCTTTTTATGAAAGGAGGTCATGTATTTGAGTCCTCCATGCATCAAATTCACTGATTTTTTTTCCAAGAAGTAGACTGTGTTTGTTAATATTATGTTGCCTCCAATGATGGAAGATTGGACGCAGCTCAAGTGGTTGTGTGTTGCTCAGCAACAAGAAGGCTGTCTGTTTGAGCCTCCATGCTTGCAGGCTCAATAAATTATGACTTAGCGGAAAGTTAAGAAAAGTGGCACCTGTCTGTCATTTGCAACGTTTTGATGTACTTTCTGAATAATTTTTGAAAAAACACAAGTGAAAATGTATCTCCTTCTAGTTTTGGGTGCTGTCTACTGTTGAGGTTCTATCTATTGATCTGTTTACCCTGAATTATCTCCCCTGAGGTATGACTAGCTCATGAACCATCATGGATCTGCTTTTTTGTTTAGGGATGTTGAAATTTGATGTCTTTGTTTTTCTTTTTGGGCCTTCGAAAGCTAATGTGTGTGCTTCCTGCTTCAGATATGCTCTCCTTGGAAACAGTTTAAGTGCTGCAGTTGTGGCACCTCTGCTTCACTATCTGTTTACTGAACCATCATGACACCTGGAGCGTCAGCGCAAAAATATTGGCTGTTTGAACATGACATATTCATTGCCAGTTTTTGGCTTCTGAATCTATGAAAGCAAGCATCTGACAAAAGCCATTGAAGATACTTCCTAGCCATTTTCCATGCTGGCAGAGGTTCTGGAATTTTTCATGTCCCATTTAGAGGAAAGAAAAAGACGCGACTTCCTCTGTAACCCCAAAGGAGTAGGATAACACAAGTATGCCCTGTTCAATCATTGGGAGCCATTTATGAGTATATGGTGTCATTCTTGTCTTGAGATTGTAAAATGTCGTGAGAAAAAAGATTTATAGGTGGAATCTGGGATCTCCTCTTTCTTTTTTCTTTTTTTCAGTCAGTTTTCTAGGATCTTCTTTGCAGAGTGAAAAGTTGAGTCATCCAAGCAGTGAGGATTATCATTGTTTGCGAAGCTTCCTATCTCTGAGTTTTGCTATCTCTTAGTCTTGTTAGGCGAGCCTCAGGTAATTCCAGTCACATGTAGACATAGACTGGATGTGGAAATTATAAGCGGGCCCTCATCATGCGAAGCCAAAGAAGAAATGGTGATTTGCTGTTGCATTTTTTTTAACGTGTACCTCTTTATCACTTGCGATGAAAGGCATACAGAAACAAACTTCCGTACTCATCAAATTAGTCACCTAATAATGCGGCTTGTAGGTTTCTTGATGCTTCAATTTGCTGAAGTTCTTTATGGTCCTTTCAATTGTCCGTCAGCACGGGCACCTGGATTTATCAAATATTGTTAAGAAGATTTTGCTTTTCACTTGAGACTCTAGATACCTGTCATGAGCTGTTTTGCCGACGCTTGCCCGTCACAGAGAAAACAAGGTGGTATGCCATTCACTGCATTACCGTTGGCTGGTTTAATGTTCGAGTCTTTGGATCTTCAGATAATCCAGTTCAGCAAATTTGTCTCTCTGTTGTTATATGGCTTCCCTTACTGTTGGTCCCAGGATTTGTGGTCCGATGCGATTCTTTAACGGGTTGCATAGGAACAAGAACTTCGTTGTTAACTTTGTCGGACATGGGCATGATTGCATCATGGAGGATTTCTTGTATCATTGCGCAATATTCGCTCCCAATCATTCTTATGGCCACTCCGCCGGCCAGAGTCAATGCTTTCTTGTACGCATGGTTCATCTCAAACGTTGCACGGTAACTGCACTCCCGGCAAGATCCGAACCATACTTCCACACATCATCCAAGCACCATGCGAAAGCACGGGAGGGGACCCCAATTGGATGCCCCAGCCTCTTCTTCTCATCATCATCCACGAAACTGCCCGCGTCTTGCCATGGGAAATAATTGCTCCTTTCTGTTCATGTTGACGTCGACACGGGCTGGAAATGACGAGGATCATTCTGCTGACCAGCGGTTGTCCTCCAACTTTGAGACGAAGGACGAAGCTTTAGGGTGTAACAACTCATTGGGAGAAATTGAAATCGCCAACAACTCATCGTGAGAAATTTACTCATCTTTTGGTAACAGACTCCTTTCCTGTTATAGAAAATCCACTTGTTGGTCAAATGTAAGAACTCGAATGTAATGAAGATCTTTCAGTGTTTCTGTCGTAAAAAGGATAACGTTGTGGGGACAAGGAGGAATGGAAGTTTCAACATATAATGAATGTCTCGCGCACGACGTGCGACATCACTTTCGTTTTCACCAATATGGATATTATCCACCGATTAACGTGTGGCTTCAATTAGCCATTGCTCAAGGGAAAGGGACATTGGTAATTATAGTAGTGTGCTACCAAACTAATTTAGGGTCTAAGAAATCTATTCAGGAAATTATTTTCCGACTTCCCATGTTTAGATAATGGAAAATTATGGAAAAATAATTGGTTTATGGAAAATGTTTTTCATGAATCAAAAATAACAAGCTTATATTTGGGGAAAATAACTTCACCTTCTAGTAAGAAGGAAAACATGCATGTTTCATTGAAAATTTCTTGATAATAGAAAATATTTTTCATACGAATCATTTTGAAGAAAAATGGTTAATTTTCATTTATTTAGTGGTTTAAAAAAGTGTTCTCTTTATTGCCAAAACAATTGAATCTAAAGAGAGAACTATCATTCGGTGACTCACATCTTTTCAAGAAAAGTGGTTTACCGAGTCAGGCTATGTTTTTTTCCATCCTTGGTTGGCGGAAACTTTCTTCACTCATGCGTTTAATTGATGGGTGACAAGATGTCCGTATCAACAATATACAACTTTAGATATATTAATATGGTGATACCCTACATTAGTAAACTACTACCAATCAGAATAGTGGTGGGCGAAAAAAGTGACCCTACTAAGATTGGTCCATCGGATTGGATTAATTAGTGGTGCGTAGGGCTGTAATTGGGATTTCATATAGGTGGGGATGTATCCATAGCTAATAAAAAACTTTGCCACATCACTCAGCAAATGACTTTAATAGATCAATTTCGATTTACCTGATTCATTCAACAAAAACTTAGTTTTTTCTCGTCCACTTTGCTTCTACCCACACTCTCTCCCTCAAAGTTGGCGTAATGCATCTAATTGGATCTAGAAATTGGCCCTTTTGTGATAGTCACACCATATCATATATGTTATAATCCAATCAACTGACAATGCGCATATGCTAGGAATCTCCTCCTTTCAGGTGCCTCATTTATCATATATCTCTCTTTGATCGCTTGTTATATCAAATGTTATAATAATTACATGAAATATCATCTTCCATTAAGAGTCAATAGAGATGTCAGATTCATAGGACATAAATGCCTCAACATTTGGAGTTACATAACTTAAGTTGAAATGACTAGACATTGCGATTTGGCTCTAAGAATGTCCTAATATTTGAGTACATACATGTAATAATTGTTCTTTCCCTTTTATCCAAACCTAAATTCCACATAAATTCCGTTAATAATGATTTTTTTGTTGTTGTCTCTTAAAGTAAAATAGATTTCAAGATGGGGGCAAAATTACAATTAGCCCTTTTCAAAGTACCAAGTCGAAAATATGAGGCATTTGCAGGGCTCAAACTGCAAAATAGGGGTTTTCTTTTTCTTTTCATTTTTTTGGGAAAGATTTGTTGTTGGTCATTTAAAAAATAAAAGAAAAGAGAAAAAAAATAGCTTACTTTATCTTATTTTATTTTTTCTGGTAAGCAAGAAAAGTACCCCCATTATAAACCCAATTTCAATTGTTTACCTTCTTCTCTCCTTCAAACCGCAATCTCCCAAATCTCTCTCTCTTCAAATTGCAGGAAGAAAACCTACACCACGTCCGCGAAATCGAAAATTAGGGCTTTGGGCTGCATTCGTTTTGAAGGTGAGTTTCAAGTTTTTCTTCGCCATCAATTTTTGATTTTTATCGCGATTTATTGGAATTCATGACTGCTGTGTTGCTGTGTTTTTTGGATGTGGATTTTACAAACAATGATTTTGCGATGATGATTCTGGGGCCGTCATGGGGCCTTCATCGCGCGATGAATCCATTTTGCTTTTTTTTTTTTTTATCGACCTTTTGGATTTTCTGTTTCCTCTTCCCTGGAGGGGCATTCCTGTTGGTCGATTTTGCCTGGTTTTTGTGTATCTATGCCTTACCATGTAAATCGTCTGATGATGTCATGTTTTTGGGTATTTTGATTGGATTTCTGGGTCATTTGTTTTTTCAGATGAGGGTTAAAATTTTGGTTTTTGATGTAGGATGAACACCTTGTAAATTATTGATTTTGCGCTCTGATTGTGACTAAAAGGCGTCTTTTTGGATGTCTGATTCATGAATTTGCTTTCATCAAAGGAAGATGATTCGTTTTCTCTTGATCAGTGGCTTTTGATCATGCTTTCTGTATTGGGTTCATCTGACTCATGTGCCTTGGGACTTGTACTTAGGTTTCGACAACGATATTAAATTTTGCATATGTGGAAGTTTTATCTCGAAAAGATCTCTATTATAGAAGTAGCGTCCTGTTGATTTTCATTTGGGATTTTTGTTTTCTTTTAGCATTGTCATTGGCGTTACTTGTCAATGTCTGTCCTCCACATTTCATGTCGCTTCTATAGCCTATGAGAATGATCATATGTTTCGCTTGTTGGCTGTTCAGGTTTCCCTGTGTAGTGTGTGTGCAATGATCATGAAACTCAAAGGAAACAAAGTTCGGTTGCAGTGCAAGGAGGAACCAAAGATGAATGTGCTGGTAGAGAATGGTCGCCTGTCAGTTGCCAACAAAAGCCGATTCCAGGATTCTAATGCTGTTTCCTGTAGAACGTCGGGGATGAAAAGACTCTCGCCGTATTGCTCATCTCAACTAAGAGTGAACGCTGGACACAGTCGCAAAAGGATAGCAACAATCAAAGATAAGGAGTTCCTGAGTGTCCAATTGGAAAAGGTAGAGGCTGTTGCCTACCCACGAGAAATTCTGGGTGAAAGAAACATGCATGCTTCCTTTGGCAATCATCTAGAACCTAATGATTCCGATACAGACGCAAGTTCTGTCGGTAGTTGCAGTGTTATAGATGATTGTTTCAATAGGTTGTCTAGTCGAACTTTGAGGGATCCTAGTCAAGATGCCGATACTCTATGTAGTAGTGCTGAATCGTTCCAAGGACGTGATGATGAGGAAGATGTAACTTTCCCCCTTCCTCATGAGGAGGCTGTTGCAACGAGAGTTCATAGTTTAGAATTGCATGCATATCGCAGCATTCTGGTGGCATTGTATGCTTCTGGACCCTTAAGTTGGGAACAAGAAGCCTTATTGACGAATCTTCGTCTTTCTCTTAACATATCAAATGATGAACATTTGATAGAGCTAAGGAACTTAATTTCTTCCAGAAGAAGTCTTCATATTAGCTGATGGTCAGATTCAGTACCTTTGTCTATCTTTTATTGGATTCACTTTGCTGTGCAGATGGCACCATAAAATTGTAAGAAATGAAAGTACATTATGTGTTCCTCTGCTTCTTTTAATATCTCTGCAATGACTATATGGTGACGATATGTATTAAAAAGCATGTCTTTTTACCACAATAAAAGTGAACGCTTTTGTTCTTATTCTGATTACCTCTATAAAGCAAGTTTCTGTTTTCTTTGTGGACCTTTCTGATGGATCTTTCTATTCCTCGATGGATTGTATGTATATCACTGAATAATAAATTCTTTGTGGAATTTCTCTCTTGTTGACTGTCTTCTTGTATTGCAGAAAGGTCTCATATGACCTGATTAGACATTGGATCTTGGCAAATTTGTTCGTTTAGTAGTTTGTGTATGTACGTGTGACTGGAGCATATGTTCCTGATGATACTAACATACCCTGATGCTCGCTTATTGACCTTCATGAATGATACAACATATAGAGCTAGTTTATGCTCTGAAATTTTGAGCCAACAATCTTTCTGATTTCCCTGTCTCTAACCTGGTGGCAACATTGGAAATCCAAATGTGAGGATGTTATTGATAAATGTCCCTGTATTTTCCAGGGTTGAAGTTAGAGGCTAGAATTCCTTGCTTCGAAAACTTCAAACGTGATGCTGCGTTTGGTCTCTCCTGGCATAGACCATGGGACAATATCTGCATCCATTCTTCCTCAAAAGAGAAGCATCACAACATGCCCTGTTATGTGGGGCTGAAGTTGGAGCCTTCTGGTCCTTGCTTCCAAAGGTCCAAAGATGATGCTGTGTTAGATTCCTTTTGGCATGTACCATAGGCAATGCATTCTTTCTAAAAAAAGTGAATATATGGCAAAATTATCAATTTTCTAAATGATAAACTCTGATGCATTACTCTCCATCACTTCAGTGAAGAGTGGAAACAGTCTGCACTCCTGTTGTTTTTGGCAATGATGAGTATCCTGAAGAAGATTCCGAGATCTGGATCAGGTCATTTGTAGATCTCTTAAATTATGTAATTTGCAAATGCTGAACTACGTTCTCTTAAATGATGTAATTGCAAATTACATCATTTATTGTTATAATTTATGTGTGTGACTGCTTTGGATAAATTGCAATTTGATTGCATGGTTGTAGAATGATGGCAATGGTAGCCATCCCAATCAACTGAAATGTTTTTGAGCCATTAGTTCATATATCGTTTTGATATGCTGGTTGAGGATCTAAAAGAATGACCAAGTGCCTGGTTCTCTCTCTCTCACTCTCGCTCAGATTACGGCAAAATGAATTGAGAAAAATGAAATTTGCCAAACAGAGAAAATTTAAGGGTTATAGCATTGAAGAATTAAAAGAACTCATTGTGGTTGTAAGAGAAATTGCATGAATTGCATGTCATGTACCAACTAGAGTCTTGATGAGGTTATAGATCTATCCAACATACGAAGCAACACATGTTTAATGATCATGTTTTTGTTATGATCACTAAATTTATGTATTTTCCAATGTATTTTAAGCTGTGAGTCTGACATTCTGTCCCTTCTTTAAAAGAATCATCTTTTTTTGGTTGATCAACTCTTATGAAATGCTCATGCATAACGATCTTTTTCTGCCACGGGACTTTTGGTTATTAATATATACTCTTCTGCAAATATGTCAGCAATTGACTATTAATTCATCATTTGAATGGTAGAATGATGTCAAGTCATTGCTAATTAGCTCTTTCCTAGAATTAAACATTTTAGTACGGCAATTGAAGTCAAGAGATTGGAACTTGCTTTCCTCTTGATACATGAATGTTGATGTGAATAGACCTGCCTCCATTTGTTTGCTGGTTGGCCTCCCTGGATTCGGTGGAGCTCGTGATTATGCTAATGATTTCTGGGATAGAGCTCATGATTATTTCACTAATGATTTTCTTCCTCTGAAAATTTTTCATCAAAAGGGTCAAAAAGCCAAAAGAAAGATAGGTTTTCTCATAATATCCTCATTCCATGCAGGTAAGAGTTTTTAAACCACAAAGATGTGTGCTAATAATTGCTAGAACTATTATTTTGGAGGATCTATTTTTAATATGAATGTTCTTGTGCAATTTATATTTGAAAAGTTTCTTCTGGAAAATTAATATTTCATAAAGCCTACTACGCTTATTTTCATACCAAGTAAAAGATCATTGAAGCTGAAGCACTTGGAATCCTGTTTGAAAGAAATTAACGGTTGCTCATTGTATGAATGAATTCATTGTGTCGTGGATATTTAGGTTTCATGGTAGTGGCCTTATTATAATTGTTTATAGCAGTATTAGATTGTATAGTCTGTGTCAAGTGAGTAAAACTTTCTTTTAGGAAAATGTTTGATTTTTATATCCTTGGTTTCAATTCTTCTAGTAACCAATGAAAATACCTGTTGTATCCAGTCCAAATTTTCTTGCATTTGATGATTTAATGTGTGCTCAATTTTTATTTTTTTTAGAGCAAAGTAGTACTGGTGAATATTTTTAATATCAACTACTAGGTAGATTGAAGGAGTGCATCTATTATCCTTAAATCTGTCTCAGGCTTATCAGGATGTTCATGCTTCAGCAATTGTCAACTAATTTCACATCTGAGGAGGCTTGAGTAGTGAAGTTTATCCAGATAGCATCTTACAAGTTCTTTTACTTTGTTTCCTCTTTAAAATACACATATTTAACTTTTATTCTTCTTTCGTTGCCACCACCTGCTGGAGATACAGTAAGCTTGTTGCTTTTTTTGTTGGTGGTATATGCTAAAGGAAATAAGCAGGCTTTATATGTTGGAACAGTTACCAAAAGTTATGTTCTTTACTGAGAAAAGATATGTGAGCTGATAATAGAATGATTCAAATTATGAACCTATTCTTCTAGTGAACATGATAAACATTTCTTCTGAATACCGTGAGCTAGAACATCACTTGCTTGATGCCGATAAGCTTAAAAGTCAGACGCACAATTTCAGGCTCTAGAGCATGTGCATTTGATTGTCAATGCAAATTCTAGGACTTGCATAGGAGCACCGAGACTCAGGACTATAGTCGGAACATCCAACTGAGATTTTCATATAACTTTTTTTCTTCAAATTCAAATCATTCATACTTGGCATGCTGTTTTTTTCTTGTTTTCAGCCTTGGGTGCAGGTTAAGTGAAGGCAATCATTTTGGTAACTAGAGCCTAGATTGTACCTTTCTCCGCCATTCAGGTAAAGTTTTCGTGGACCTGTAAAGCTTTAATTGATTAAGGTATTGCAATGCTTTTAAAGGTCATCTAGGTTGCTAGCAGCATTTTCCTGGAATTAGTTGTCAGTGCTTATGATGATTCATTCTCATTTACCATATTCATCCAAATGTTAGTCTTGGTTGTCCATATTCTCTGTTTTGTGTGCCCAAGGGAGATAAAGGGGTATTAGACAGAAGGCAATTTTTAGGGTTTTGTTAGCTGGTCTGACTTCACTAAATAAGTAGAAACCATTGAGGGAAACCCAAGCAGACGTAAATATTAAGATACTAGAACATCAATGAAGAATTTTTCCATATAGTTTTTGAGAAGTATGAATGCAATTGCTGCCAGAATAACAAAAGCTAATGCTGAATAGTTAGGGCTTGTTGGATAAAGTTGAAACAAGAAAGTTGAATCTGGAACTGTAACTGAATTCTAAGTGTCAAAATTTTTTACTACTAAAATTGGAAATAAAGACTGCTGCAGTAATGTCCTAGAATTGAATATTTGTTTCCTAATTCTTACCAAACGCGAAATTGTTGATATTGTTGATTGATTATAGCAACATAATACTAACAGATGACGTTCCAATTTGTCAAATTTTCTTTCCTTGGACGGAATGAATAACCCCTTCTGTACTTAACACATTAAATGAATTCTCAATATATTTAAGTCAAAAATTGTTAATGTTACCAAAATGTACATAATCTTATTAAGTGTTAAATATGTCCAACACTCGATTGAGTTATCAAATATTGCCTATAGGCCCTATAAACTTCTGCATGAGCTCAACTGTCTGTTCTATTTTGGCCTAAAGTGGTTCTTATTACTGGGTGTTCCCAACTCTTATGCACTTGTTGGGTTCAGAAGCCCTCTGGTGTATACTAAGCGAATCCTAATTTTGTCACCTCTCCCAGCTGCTTGTGCTTTTGTGTATGCGCCTGTGTTCAACTGCATTCTACCGTTGGGGCTACATTCCTAGTATAAAGGATCCAGCTTTCTTCTCTTTTTGTGACAGACCAAATTGGTTGAAAATGAGTTTGTAGATTTTTTTTTTTTTGTAATCTTTTGACTGAGTAAACAAAGTTATTGGAAGATAACTCCGCTTGCTTTCTTCCTGTTTAAATGAAACTTGATTTTCTTGTTTTCTAAGAATGTTATATATGTCTGGTTGACATAGGAAAGAGGGCACTAAAACGAACCTTTTATTTCAGATTTATCAATAATACGTAGGCTTGGCAAAGTAAACCCACTAGTAATATGTACCATATCAGCCTTCCATTACAGTATACTTAATTCTTATTTTTCTGGTTTGGGGTTTTATAAGCCTAGGTAAAGCTTGACACTCATGAAAAACCCTTGTCTCACTCCACACAGCAAAAGTATAAAATGCTCTTACGCTTGAACACATCCAACCAATTATTCTGATCAAACTCTTACATGTGCCTAGGATTCCTGACGCTCAAGAGGACCACGTCATCAACAACAGGACCACACAGAGAAGAAAAGTCATCACTCCTCATGGTGTAGAATGTGCTGTAGAACATGATCCTGGTCCTCGTGGACACGGCCTTGAACCGCAGTACGGCACGCTTGAACCCACCTTTGCCCTTGGATTCATAGGGCACCTTGATGGTGTCCCTCCCCGCAAAGGCCTCGACAATCATTGACCCCTCACATGAGTTGCTAGCATCTCCAACGGCGAAAAATAGGGTGTAGGTTTTCCCTGGGATGGTCCTGGCTACTTGAGCAATCGCACTCTCTTTTCCAGCAACAAGTTCAATTGCTCTATAGCCCCCAGGGACAGCAAAGTGGGCAGAGTCGATGTATTTGACTGCTTTGAGGGATTCTACCATCCAGCCAGGCAAGGGAGAGTGGTCATCCTCGATATTTGGAGGGATCAATACTCCCCAGGACGTGTTTGGGAAGATGTAGGGACCCTCTTCGAAGCCACCATTCTTCAGTAAGTTCTCTGGATAAAAAGAAGGGAAGTTACTTATTGCTTGTGAGAAAGTAAGAGTTGGAATTATGGATGAAATGATAATTATGCAGAAGAATTTGATGTATTTTCAAATTTCTGCAGTCATACCAGGAGAGTTAAGACTGATATGTGACTAGGAGAAAATCTTTCTTGTAATTCTCGTACTGCTACTATAGATTATGTCAGTCAAGTCTCCACATTGATTATAGTTCCTTCAGTGACAAGCAATACCATTTCTCAGAAGGGTCTCCGGCATGAAATAGAGCTTTTCTGTGGCGTATGAAACAGGGCCTTTGAAAATGACCATTTCTTTGACCAAAAAATCATCAGAGGAATGATGTAGAAATGGCTATCAATCAGACTCAATGAGTTTGATTCTGCAGGATTTTGCCCTACCTACTGGTAGGGCGCCTACTTGCGGACTAATGTAGAATGTGGTCCTCAGGATCAGTCGGACCGCATGAAATGCTTTAGCTTTTGGTAAGTAGAATTGTGTTCCAGAGCAATTAATTTTTGAAATCAAAGATGAGAGAACTCACTATTTGTTGCTCTAGGAGGATAGAGAGCCCTGATTGCAATCGAATCAATCAAGGGTCCACAAGCAGGGTCCTCCTCAACTCCTGGATTGTGGATCACAATCTCGGCCACATCAAGCTCGGCCTGGAATGCCCAGGCATACGAGTCCCACCCATTGCTGCTGTACAGGGTCTGCATCGGTAGCACTCCCCAGTCGGGCGCGACCGATATGTTGAGCTTCTCCTCCTGGGCACATGTCCGGGCCGCACTGAACGTGATAGAGTAGTACATGCCCTTTACCACCGGGAGCCGCTGCTTGATCGAGGCCTCATTACCGAGCCGCACCGCAAACGCGCCCTCGGGGACAACCAGCAGCATGTCACCCTGCTTCTGGCCTGACTTGATGTACTCCACGAAGCCCGAGATCTCCCACTTGGGGAGTGCATACTTACCAATCACCACTGTGCCTTTCATGTCTGAGGGCTTGGGCCCGAGCTCGAAGTTCCCGTTCGGCACTAGCCCTGCACCGGAAAATGAATCGGGACATACGTTAACGATTGATCGATCGATTAGGTCCACAGGCGTGTGCAAAATTTAACTCGTTAGGCCGAAGTAAAAGACAGAGATTGGACAAAAAGGACACATCACATGGAGCATAAAGTTGTAACCTGGCATGAACTTTATTGCTCTCGCTCGTGGACCATCTGATATGCCAATTTTATGTACTGCATAATTATTGCGGGTGATGACCAATGACCATATGGTTATTATGATTGCTTCTTCTTCCCTCATTGTAAGTATAAGTTGAATAGGTTCTCTGTGGTCATGATTCAGACTAACATGTGTTTTCTCAGGAAATGTCAGGGGGCAAAAAAGAAAATTATAAGAGAAGTAGTCCTATTTGCCGCTACTGGTAAAATTCTGAAATTTTTTGAAATTCTCTTTATGAGGTACCAACAGTAAAGTAAGTCTGAAATTATTAAATTCAGGACCATGTGAGGCTTCTGCCAGCCTGAAAAGTCAGCTGAACAGTGGCCCCCGTATCTGTACTAGTCACAGAACAGATTCGAAGACATTGATCTCCAAAATTCAGCATTCAATGATGGAATTTTGGAAATTTACATAAGCAAAGAATTTGGTTCTCACCAAAATCATTCACTTTCACAGAGAAAATCTTGAGTTGAATGATACAGGCATATTCGAGCAAAAAAGAGTAATCCATGTATGTTGTTTGAGAATCACAGATATCAGCAAATAATGAACCTGATCTTCATTGAGTCACAACTGCAAATGCACAGGTTGTACCTAGAAGACTGGCTACTGAAATTATTGCTTGATGAATGACCACCAAAGCTATTAAATTTTCAAGCTAGTCCGTACATGTTAGCTTCCAGTATTTGGCAGCTTACTAAATTTCAGACCACAGTTCATTTGACCACCCTCTTGATTTTGCCTTACGCTCGAATCGAGAAACAGATACTCCTCACTAAAAAAGAAACAAAAAGCCACACTAATATAGACAGAACCAGTTGATGGGTGATGAACTTATGAGAGGGAAAGGCAAACAAGATATTCAGATACTCAAGTCTACAGGTTTGTGCACTTAAATTGGGTAGTCCAAGTTTCAGAAGCTCACCGTCGATGAAGGCGCCACTGAGGCGGCAGGTGGCGCAGAGCAGCACCGCCACCGCCGCTAAAACCGACCCTCTCATTGCCAAACGTTTCTTGCAGTCAGGAGGAGGAGGAGGAGGAGGAGGAGTTTTCAGCTTGAAATGGAACAATATGGTTTGTGCAGAAGCAGAATGAGCAAGGCACTTATTTATATGCATGTACCAATGCCAGAGAGCCCTGTGACACTGGGGAAATTACCTCAACTTGCCCCTGTACCTTTCACATGGGGGTTGCTTGATTTACGCTTTTGACCCTCTAATTGTGTTGTATTTTATTCTCTTTTAAATTTATGTTCCTGGATGTTATCTGGTGGAGGTCCAAGGCATGATCTTAAATAAATTTCATATTCCTATTCTTGGGAGGGTGACCTTTAATTATCACATGGCTTCACTCCCCCTGAGATGCTGCAAAGGCATGCAGGAACACCATGCTTCAAGCACAACCTTGTTGGGGGATTAATCTAATCATTTGTCTCTCAGATTAGGTCTAATTGCCAACATTAAATACAGTATTCGATTTTCCATAAAGCTTAAACCATGGAGATACGGGGAACATGATCTATATCAAGTATATTTCTTTATACTTTCTCTCTCCTTTCGTCTTTAATGATTGGCTTAGTGATAAGCATTTGATTTCAATTTGACAAACCTCGAGTTCGAAACACAGTTCCTCCAGCTTAGAGTAATCTTAGGAGTCGTGCACATCGTGCTATAGGTGGTACTTTATATGGATACAACATAGATAGGACCATTCGCGTAAATGCATGAGGATATTTGTTGGATCAATAATTGTACTTTTATGTAAAATAAGTTATTTTTAGTAAAACTTCTATCTCCCGCACGTTTACAAGAAAAAGTACTCCTTTTTAATAGTAAACCAAATTATGCCTGCATAACTATATGATGTACCGCACTCAAATGAAAAAAATTTACTTTCAAACTTATTTTACGTCTTTTCTTTTTCCAATTAATGATGCATCATGTTAGATGACCAAAATATGCTTATTATTATTTCATATACCCATAAATATATATATATAACATGTATTCTTATGATTTCTCAGTTGATAAAAGAAAGTTGCACTGTTAAATATACTAATTCCATAAAATAATCTTAGTTTATATAGCCATATTCTAATAAGTCTTTCTGTTTATACAACAATTGGTCAAATATCATAACAACTTCATTTTGCAGTTTAGTTATAGTAACGCCCAATTTTTTTTGACATACTTTTTCAAGGAAAATGCCAATACCTATTTACCCTCTGTACCCCAAATCGCATAATTTCCGTCGCATAGATTACTAATAGAGTGCGTGAGCCTAATTCAAGCCGAAATCTTCGAAAGGAAAAAACCTTTCCTGATGCATTTACACGAAAGCCTCATGTACGAAACACGTGATATCACATAATAAACATCATAATGACAAGGAAGAAGTGTAGAATTGCACGAAATTTGTATATTTATTGTAGAAATCACTGAAACATTTGTCCAAGAAAAGTTTAAGCAGTCAGGAAATGAATTCGCAGTAGATAAAAGCGGCAATGAATTATAATTTGTTCTCTTGCGTCTTAGGTAAATGAGCAAAAGGGCCCCAAAGCATCAAGGGGCGTGGAGCTAATGCACATGGGTTTTTAATTTGTGAACATGGACATTGTTGCATCTTTTGCTTAGAGCGAGTCGACATCCATTAACTTCTGGTCTGAATATGCATTTTCACTTCACTATTTCAAGGAATCCGTGCGCAGGAAGAAAATCAGAGAATCTCAGATGGGGGAGGGATACGGTAGGTGGGCATGTGTATGACAGAGGGAATGATGGTGCTTGTTATCTAAAAGTTCCTAAGAAATAATTAATTTGTTTATTGAGAAATGGAATGAGAATGAAGTCGCCGACATTATAGGATGGCGAACCACGTGTTAGTTACTGACATTATAGAGATGAAAAATTAATGTTTCATAAGGTCGGTAGGAAGGGGGGGAAAACCATGGAGTAGAGATTCTAATTACAAGCTTAGGGTTTGTTTTTTTTAACATGAGAGGAGGTACGATACAGATGATGGGCTTTTCAAAGGTTGTTGAACCCAATAATGCATATATGCAGACAGCATGTATGCAGATGCATAATTATATACACAGTATTCAGAATTTCTTTTTTTTCTTTTTAAAGATTTATAAAAATAGCAAAGATATAAGATCAGATTTATTTCGCTTTCATCTAGAAAATGAAAGCAAACTGTTTAGTGAAGTGATGCTCCAATAAGGTCTGTTTGGCCTTAAAAATCTTTGGGCGAATGCAAATGTCATTTGGTAAATTTTTTGGAGAATGCAATTGTATCTCCAAAGCATTTTAAAATCTTTTAGTCCAAGATAGGTTCGTAGGAGCTTTGAACTCTAAGCATTTTTCAAAATGCTAATAATTTTTTTCTTCCAATTTTGTCATCGCTGAACTTTTAAAATTTCGAAAAATGCCCTCACCTAGTGCGACATCATTAGCAACCCAAATTTGGCACCAACAAGCCTCACATGAGGTCACGCTACCTTAGGAGAGGCGACCTAGAGTCATATTGATGATGTTGCCAAGTTGCACAATCTCAAGCAAGTGCCATCGGATCGGTGCTAGATTTAGGTCATTGACAACTTAAGCCTGATGCTTATGAAGTGTTTCAAGTTCCTTTTAACAATAAATATAAAAATAAAAATAGTCCCTTTTCAGTGTAGTTTGTTCCAAGTAGAATTTAAACCAAAGTTGCTTCCCACTATACCCTAGCCTAATATCCTTTACATTACCCCAAAAGCTTTCTCCAAGAGCCCAATCATATGCAGCACAAGATGAGATGTCATCTGAAGATTCTTGATGGAATAGATGTGAGGATACACGTAAAGTACCTACACATGAGGTTTTATTTGTTTATCACCGTTTAAGGAAGTGTCTTTTCAGATGATTATAGAAAGCTTATCGTTTCATTTAAATATTTATTATGACGGATATTTCTTCATGCAAATATTTTTGTATAACCTAGAATAAAAGTACACTCAATCAAAATATTCACAGATTTCTAATTGAAATAATGATCCGAATATCGAAGTTGATTTAATAAACAATATAGTAAATAACGTCACGAAGTTATTTCCATCACTGAATATGACACATCTACTGAAAAGCTTGAATCTAACAAGTTATGTCATCCGACAATTTAACTAGTCTTAGGCATGAATTTCAAGAAATTATTAACGACACGAATCACGAGGAATGTGGGGCCCTCAAAGGCTGTGGGACCCAATCTGAAGGGTACATTGCTAGGGCATGCAAGAAAATCCCAGCTGACCTAACAAATAGAAACAAACAAACAAAATGAAAGAACAGATCCGAGAGCTGAATTGAATTATTTGGATTGAATTTCTGGGCCAAATTTCGGGAGGAGGGAAGCATGGTGGGCCTTAGGGCTGAATTGAATAATAGTGTATAGTGGCCCAACACTAATCCTCAACCTCATCTCTTTCCCCCAATTCTCTATCTCCTCCATGTGTGGAAAGTCCCTCTTCACCAAGATCTGAAGAGACAATTTACTCCTCCCCTTTCTTTTCAATTTTTTCTTTTTTGGATTTTTCCCTTTCTTTGGCCCTAACATCAAAGTCTCCTGCCCACTTGAATTATTGAAGGGGGGGGGGGGTGGTTTGTCCCCCTCCCAGTTCTTGATTGTCCTCATGTGAGATTTTTCAAACGCTTTCCATGCAACATCAATACAAAATCTTGCTTGAAAGCTTTTCTTGTTTTTGTGTGGAACACCGCTATTTTAGTGCTGTAAGGATGACATCTTGTCTGCTGCCCAAAAGATACTCTCTTGCAAATAATAATAATAAGGGATAAGCGCATTGAGAATCTAAATTTTTTGAAAATTTTAGAACTTAATTACACTTCCGTGACAAGTTTTAAAATTTAGTTACACTTTTTGAAATTTTTATGACTTAATTGTATTTTCTTAATAATTTTTAGAATTTTTATTGCACTTATCTCTGAAATATTAATATGAATGATGATAGTAAAGAAAATGGAAGAAGTTCTAATTATCTGATAACTTTAATAGAAAAGGACATTTTTGTCAGTTTATGCAATATGCTGGATAAATAGGTGAAATGACTGTGAGAGCAAACATTTTTTTTTTTTTGTGACCCAGGAAACCCCGCACCACACCGACAGCCGGGGGAGTAAACCCTGGGGGCCACACGTGTTAGCCACCACACACGTGAAACCAGTTAAGTCACTCTATGACGAAGTTAGGATTCGAACTCTCGACCTTTTGCGAGAGGAAGAGAGCGCGAGCCAACAGCGCCACCCAAGTGGGTGGTCTGTGAGAGCAAACATTAATACCTTTATTTCTCAAAAAAAGTAAAAAAAGGAGTTTTCGCCTTGCTTGATAGAAAAGGAAAAAGAAATGCATGATTAAAGTTTTAGGTCCATGCACATTGCTATTCCAGATGGAACTGGAGGTACTGATTTTGACGTTTGACCATGACATTGGCATCCTCTATTTACATGTTGGCCACATGGCCAAAGTTGATCAACAAATGCTTAAATTCACATCTTTCAATTTACCATACAACATTACAATAAATCATCGTAATTTTATATGAAAGTGCCATAACACATTGTACAGATCAAATCCCTGATTTTACATCGTTGCACTTATTTGTTGTAATCAAATATAAAAGAACTGCAAAAAGAAAAAAAATGAAGATTGTATAGATTATTGATTTGTTTCCCTCTCAGACTTAAACATTACTGCAGAAACACGTTCCCTCATGGTCATGCATGAATTCATACTCCTTGTAGCTCAATCTTTGAACTGGTGCAAAGGAACTTCTTCCACAAATGGAGAAATGTCTCCTGAAGATGGAAATGGTGAGTAAAGGGCCAAGCCTTTGAGTCTCGTATGACATGAGTTTTATTTATTTATCTATTATTTTTTTAGGAATTCCAAGCTTGAAAAGAGACAAATCAATCGGTGCGGATCTCTTCTCTTCTCAGGGACAAACCCTCCCAAGAACAGTGAAATAAACCATCAAAGTGAGACCATGCACATGCATGCGCACAGTGCAACTGCATTTATGAACTTTGTCTTCTGATGAGATTGCTAGTGACTCAAACCCTCGTCTTCAAAATGACTTGTATAATAACAAAAAAATAAAAAAGATTGAGAAGAGAAAAAAATGGGAATTTGCTAGAAAGTTCAATATGAAAAAATTTAAGTTAATAAGTAAAGAGAAATCGCATTTATATAAAGAGTATATAAACCACATAATCAAGAGACATGGGATATTTCAACACCTATCTCACGGACAAGTCAAATTAAGAATAACACATCAAATTTGACAAACGGGATGGATGCGCACATGAAATAAAATGGGATACAACCTAGCATTAATATTATCATGTTAAAAAGCCCAACCTAAAAACTTAGATTGATGAGTAGAGTAAGACCATATATGTAAAGAGAAAATTCATTTATAATCAAGCAATTTAAGATATTTTAATAACTTAAAAAATCGGGGGAATTATTGAAGGGGGAGATGTCAAAAAGCTTTGGACCTACAAATAATTAATATTCATTCCTCGAGTCTTCTCGATCTAGTCTATCTTACGATCCAAAGTGCAACTGCCATATAATTTCCAATTGGGGTTTTGGCCACAAATTTAATGGAAAGATAGCACCTTATCGAGAATATATATATCATAGGATTTTTCAATTAATATGTATTACGTCAGAGATGATTGATGCATGCCATGATTTTGAATGAATTGGAAAATTGCACCACAAATTCTAAACTTATGTACATACTGCAATCAAATCTTAAACATTTCAGTTGGGTCATTTTAATTCCAATCATTTTTCAAAAAATGCAATCAAATCTTAAAAATTATATGTAAAACTGCAATTTATGGATCCCATATTTTGTGAGTAACATGTATACAATTTTAGGCACCTTTCATCTAGAGGATTCAATTGTATTTTTTTTTACAAGGTTTAGAATTTAATCGAATCGATTATAAATTTTAAAATTTAATTACATTCTATGCAGGACATGAGGACTTTCACCGTATCAACTCGTCCCCACGAAAGGCCTTTTCATTTGATTCGAGAAAGTTGACATTTTCAGTTGTAAGGCAAGCACAAGTCTCTGTCCAAGCTGCTTGTGAAATGTGACGTCCTACCCGTCAGACAAATCTCTCCCCGCAAGAGGAGCTTCTGAAGAGCTTCCTGGACTCATTTGGATGAGTGCAAATGGAGAAATGAGGGATGACTGCAGGAATAATAAGAATGACTGCACCCTAGATTAACATGGTTATTCGATACCTCGACCGTGAGATCTATGCATCTGAATCCTGAAAGATGGATGTCACGAATAGTTGTTTGTTTTCTTGAAAGTGTTGTGGGTTCGTTGTATGGCGGTGCAAGCTGCTTAGTTAAAAGTTGCGAGATCCCTTTTACATGGATGAAGCTATTGGGAGAAAAACTATACCAAACAGCCGAGAATATAAGAAACGAGTGATATCCTATATATGAAGGTGAGATGGTTCTGCCAAGAGAAAGCGTTTATGTTGTCGTCTCTTTGGTTTCTCTGCAAACCATCTGGCCGATTCAGAGCGAGCAAAGAGATCAAGATGAGTATGGATTTCAGACTTAAGCTTATCCGCTCAAAGATAAGAGGTCAGGGCAAAAGAGACAAAGAGGGAGATGACGCATAATGGCAGCAACCCCATGCCTCCATTCTCATTAAAAGCCGGCCTGTATGATTGGCACCTGCAGACGCCCAAAATTAATAACTCCCCATGCAGCTTGCTCGAGCCCTAGACTTTTCTTTTTAACTTAGGAAAATTAACACTAAAGCCTTCTGTACAGAATTCAATTGAACTTTGATTTTTATTTTTTTTTATCTACACGATTAGATCTCAAGTTTTCTCACAAAAAAGTGGGATCAAGTTGTTTCAATGAACAGTGTCAGAACTTGCTAGAATGATGGTTTTTAAAAACTGATTCGACGACTATCTTGAAGTTGTGATTTTAATTATATTGGGTTAATATCATGAAATACTTTAAATTAACACTTTCATGATAAATTTATCTCAAACTAATTTTAAAGTCATCAAAAACATCAAAGTAATAGATACATGACAAATTTATCTCCAAACTAATTATTAGATCACCAAAAACCTTTAACTAATACATTCATAACATATCATCCAATAGTTTCTGTCAAATTTTAATGTGAATTTGCTTAATTCGATGATAGTAGGTCCACGTAGAATTTGAGATAAATTTATTATAAATATATTAGTTTAGAATTTTTTATGAACGAAAAGTTATTCACAAGTAAATTTGTTATAAAGGTACATTTTTAAAGTTAAATAAAATTTACCTCACATACCAATTTGGATTATTTCATAATATTAACTTTATTTATTTATTATTATTATTACTACTGACGTACAGATTCGGGATCTATCCTCCCTTACATGATCTGCTAGCTGCAGGAGGACCAAGAGATAAGGGGGGACAGTCTGCACGAAACAGTGTCATTACGCGGCAATTCTTGGCCAAGCACACTTGAAGAGATCGCTACTGCCCACCAACCTACCCTTTACCCTCACCCTCACCCTTCACCGACCTCCTTTTTTTGCCATTTTCCTCCCCAACGCATTCTTCTTTCATGATGAACTTTAATGCAACGTGGATGATTTATAGAACAAAGGATTTTGCTCATTGACATTCGTACACCTGACTTTTGCATTTCCGTACACAATGCAAAGGTGATAAGCTTCCTATTGTTTTACAAAAAAAAAAAATCTATGAAAAATATTTTCCGAAAAGTTATCTTCCATTTTTTAATATTTGACTAAAATCTGAAAATGAATTAAAAAATATTTTTCATCATATCATTTGATATGGAAAATCTAATTCGATTTTCCTAAATAGACAGACATTATTCCAACACTAGTAATTGTCCAGGAGCAGTTGGGGGATGGGGGCATGAGTTTTGTGTCCGGCCTCAATGGACCTTAACCCAAAAGTCGAGAATCAAGGCACCAGCACTAAGGTCTCGGGCCTCACCTTGATAGGCCCTAGCTTGGGCACCAAGGACTTGGGTACGGCCTTTGTTGACTTGGGCTCAAGTGTCTGGAACCAAAACTAAGTAATCAGGGACCCAAGCATGGCCTTTATAGACCTGAGCTCAAGTGTCCAAGCATCAGGCATGGGACTAAGCACAAGCTTTGCAGGCTTGGCAATAATGTCTGGGACTCGGCCTCAATAGACCTAGGCATGGGCACTTGGGTCCCAAGCACAAACCCACCTCGATGGCCTTGAGCTTGGGCGCCACAAACTCAAGAACCAATATTGAGGTTTCATGCCCAAATATAAAGTTTTAGGTTTAAGTGTTAATATCTAATCATATTTTAGAAAATGAGTTTCGATTTTAGATTAGAAAAAAGAAATCATTTTCCTGAATTTTAGTATAGATTTTTTGTTGATCAGGAAAATCCTAGACCCATTTTCACCAAATGCCAAATAATAATGAAAATATTTTTCGCGAAAACAGACGGAGCCTAAAACAAGGAAGGATTTGCTTTGCCAGTCATCTGTCATAAGCTTAAGAAAGTCAGGGCCTGAGTTCAACCCACTTCAGTTGGATCTCGCTCACTCATCTACCATTTCTCTGCGACTTCCGGCAACAAACTCGGCGGCAATGCAGTGGTTCAGGAATTTCGGGCGCCTCACCGGACAACCTTGTATCAAGACGCACGAAGCGCATGGAGCGAGCAAGTTCGAATTGCTTACCTTCTCCATCCCACGAACATTCAAAAATATCGAAGGAGAAGTCATTCTCATGCATCGGCAAGGCACTCACGCCGAACTGGGCTTTAAAGAGCCTTTTAGCCTCATAAGCGGAGCTCAAACTCATCAGCTTAGAATCTCACGAGTCCGATCATTGTATCACCAAGGTGGGGAAATCGACAACAAATCACAGTGACAAATGCTAAACAGTCAAGAGAGTCTTATCTGATGGGAAACACAACAGGAATTCCATGGGAGCTAAGCTTCGCAATACTCCGGTTCACTTCTCCCTTTGCTCCAGATAAGGACCACGAAGACATCTTTTCTTGTCGAAAAGACTCGAGAATAGCAACAGAGCTAAGGGGCGAACATGAAGTTCGCCATAGTTTACCTCAACGATACTTCACATTTTCTTTCCCTAGCTACCCAATGATCTGGATGCAGGCCTACCAAAATAACCAAAAACTGGATCAGAGCAGCTCATGCAGCTCATCAGCTTATTGCTCTTAGGCATCTCGACGGTAATGGCGCACACACCCTCACAGATTTTCAACTGGCTCAACTCAAAGCAGATTCTCTGCGACTAAAGTGACGAAAATGTTACCCCTTTTTGTGGTTTGACCAGCCAGGCATCAAAATTCCAACTTATGCAAACTTAAGTTCATTCCCAATTAGCAACTCTGCAGACGGACATGCCTCCACCATAGAATACTAAAAGTGGATATCATATCACTGTACTGTTTATTGGACCTCAGCAAATAGGAATCGTGAAACACCGAAACAAGGGGTGAAGTTGCATAAGGCAAGAAGCACAGCAATGGATAACTTACAGGATGAAATGGTCCAAATAAGACTATTCCATAGCAAAGAGCCAAGCATAACAAGATTATTAAATCTAGTACATCAACGTTGTAGACAAAAATTTATTACAGAAGTCGATGTCACTTAGTCATCAGATTCAACTAGATGACAGCCAGATGGTGAATGCCATCCGGCAATGCACAAGCAATAGGGATGAAGGAAACGCTTATAGAAGAGTGCAATGAAAATTTCCACCAGAATACAGGCGACCAAGTTAAGGTGCCCATGAGATTAAAACCGTCATAAAAGGCTAGGAGCTCAAGGAATTGTGCGCTGGTAGAGAGGCAATGCTCCCAAAGCTTCACGTTCTGCATTCTCCTTCTTAACCTGCAAAATCTCACATAAGAGATTCTTAGTGATTTGTGCATATATAAACCTAAGAAAAACTAGTTGCCATCATCTAAACCAAGTGAATCAAAGAAAACCAGTTCCCAAGAATTATCTCAACTATGACTTTGACAGATCATTTAGCAGGTAAATTTCATTAAACCAGAAAAAAGGGCATCACCAAAGAGGAGTAAATCAAGATAGAATGAGAGACACCCAGAAAAAATGAGTGCATGCACACACTAAAAAAACATATCGCTCAACACTAATTGTACAACAGGCGATCAATCTTGAGAGAACAAAAATAAAATTTCCTTGCACAAAAAGTATCAAGTCCAGTTACTTCCTGTTATAGAATCGGTTAAAAAAATTCACAACAGACTTCAATTCATTCAAGCATTCGAAGCGACTATCAACCTTCAAACTCAGCAAGTTAAAAAGCGAGAGTTAAAAGATTCAAAGTTGCATGAGACAAGCCTCAGCTGATTAACTCTAAAGGAAGAAAAGCTCAAGGACCTATAAAACTGCCACAAAAGTATTCCGTTCAACTATAATATTACAGCTAGAGAGACAAACTGTACAACGCCAGTGTGATGTGATGTGCCACTTTCATATCTTTACTTTACAGCATTGGTTCACTCTTCAAATCAACTATAGGGATTATTTATCTATAGGTACATATTGAACTTCACAATCACAGCTGAGAAGGTTAAAGAAAATTTTTATATGCAACTTATGTCTAAGCCATAACTCAAGCAAGAAGTGCTGAAAAGCATACCATGTAATTCAGAAAGATATACAGATCCTAATATTTAAGAGTTCTTAAGATAATAATACTCTATTTACTTTAAATTATATATTAAATGGAAGTAAACAGTTGTTTGCCTAGCAGAACTCTTTACTATTTCTTTTCCCCCCGTTTTTTAGGGTTCTCTAAGGGGTGCGGTTTAGGACCAGATACTAAGGGTAAGA
Source organism: Corymbia citriodora subsp. variegata (assembly GCA_014858505.1). Taxonomy (NCBI): domain Eukaryota; kingdom Viridiplantae; phylum Streptophyta; class Magnoliopsida; order Myrtales; family Myrtaceae; genus Corymbia; species Corymbia citriodora. The sequence goes on from CM026419.1 coordinate 4,042,088, forward strand.
TTAGGAATGCAACAATAATTCAGTTCTCCCCAATAAGAAGTTAAAACAATTAAATGTTTAGTTGAAAGAATTGAGGAGAACCAAACGGCTTCTCATTATTCAAACAATTGAGCCACCTATTTGAGGTTTGCATTGCCTCTTACTTGATTCCTGAGATTATCATGGTATTCGATTGAACCTACTTTAAAAAGCATACCACAACTAGTCACCACAAATAACTTCTTGATTTTTAGCTATCCACCACATTGGATAAATTGTCTGCTTCCCATATATAATCTACAAGAGCTAATAAATTCACAAAACTAAAGATCCACTCCAATCCCATGGGCCAATGTAGCGATAACAAAGATTCACAAGAGAACCAGCGAAACTCTGAGGCTGCTTAAAAGTTCTCTCTCAATGCAAATGAAGCATGGAGGCAGATCACCATTCAAAGCAATCTATACATACTTGTCGTCCTCTCAGTAACAGAAACTTACAAGAGTAAGCATATCCTGAAGGTAGCTTCTGAAAGGAGTTTGCATAGCCTGCAGAGGTAACAATTAGATACATTAAGATCTCCATACAATACTTTTTCTTCTTTTTTTTATAGAAGAAGATACAATTTAGAAAGCAATTGCTCATAATATACACTCTTTTGCTCACATTTCAGCAGATGAACAAGCAACACCCAACAACAAAGAATACTTTCAAGAAGCGCAAAACGCTGGCATTGCATTTATACCACCTCCACAAGTTATCCGTATTCTATCCCGTTTTCGTCATCATCAATCTAATCTCTTATTCACCGACAACAACGTTCGAGTCAAACTACCGCAAACGAAAACAATAAAAAGATTGCTAGAGATACGCCCCATCGACGAGATCAAAGCAAGTCGTAAATCCAAGACAAGCTTCGAGCACCCGACGAGAGACGACAGACCCATCTGCCCAAATGCCAATACCTGGAGATTCTCGGGAAGGTACTCGTGCTTCATGGAGAGGTCCATGGCGCGCTTGAGCCGCTGGTTCCGGGCGTCCACGATCTCCCTTGGCAGCCGATTGAGCGCCTCCTTCACGTCCAGATCGTAATAAGGATCGTAGCAATCATCGTACCGGAGCCCTATTTCATTTCCAATAAACACACACAACACGAACGACACATCAAACATCAGAACTCCACCACAACACAAATCAACAAACTCGAGCCGACGGCAACATCCGCCGCCGCCGGCGGACGATCGCGAGAGCGAGAAACGAAAGCGGAATCGATCGAAAGGGGAAGGGAAGGGGGGGAGGACCGTAGTGGCGGAGGCGCTTGGAGACGGCTTTCATGTGCTGGGCGGCGAACCAGTTCTTCTTCGGATCGAGCAGCATCTGCAGGAACGACGACATCTTCGTCCTCGCTCTCTCTCTCTCTCGCTCGTTCTCTTCCTCCGTCTGCCGAAGACGACGATGACTGAACTTCTGGAAGGATCTGCGGAGTTCTCGTTTTCGATATGTATTGGGGGATCGGTTCGTGGGCTCGGAATGGATGCACATGGGCTTTTCTGGCCCCGTCCCGGCCCGGATATGATATGGAAATGGGCTGGGTTTTTTCCGGTCCAATTGCTGACATGGCACTGTCCCCGGACCGAGCGTGATTGGACCGGGTTGTTTCTTCACTTCACTTTAAGTTCCCTTAATTTCTTTAAAGCAACTCTAGCTAAGAGTAAGCGATTCCAAATTCTTTACAATGGAATCTACTCTCGGATACAAATTCCTCATTTTTTGGAACTTAGAATTTATCCGTCGGAAGATTCCATATGCCAATAGGTTCTTTATTTTTTTAACTTTAATTAAGAAAAACGAAAAGAAACGTGACAATAAAAATGAATAAATATTTTATTATCGATTACCTAAAAATAAATGTATATATGTACTTATCGAATAGTATTAATGAAATTTTATGGTCTCAATGCACCGATTACTCTTATATTATAGAAAACCATTATTTTGAAAAAAAGACAATTAGAGCTTCTACTACTCTCATGGTCTACAAAATATAAAATTCTCAATTATAAAATGAAAATTTAAATTAGTGGTTTCGGTACACTTATCATTAAATGCTATGATATACCTCAGAATCACGTAAAGACATAAATTATAAACACACACACACACACACACACAAAAGTTTATTCTAAGTTCTAGGTTATAGATTCTATTAATCTAGAACCTAAATTATCTATCAAAATAGATTCCTCTAATTTTGGAACATATAACCTATCATGAATACTTTAGAAACTAAAATTTACAGGTTTCCACCAGTGTGGTTCTCAAGTTTCAGCTTCTATTCTGGAACTATACTCACCATTAACGCTAGCAGCACGGCCTAGGAGACCATGTGAGAGAACCTCTAGAATCGAGGCTTGAGTATGCTGCTCTAGTCCCCGAGATTGCTAATTGGCTCAAAACGAGGCACGAGGGTATTATTGCTCCTTAGATTGAATGGGAAGGTCAGGATCAGATTGTTTGCAGAACTCATGATAGGTAGACATTGTGACATCTTCTTCTTTCTTTCTTGTTCATATGAAAATGAAAAACTAAAGGTTCAAGGGATCCCCGTCCATACTACTAATACTCTCATGAAATATTCATCCTTCCCTCTCGGATGTTCACCAGCACAGCGAGGTAATATCGAGTCTATCATTTTTACTATGAAAATATTCTGAGAATTGCCAAGTGTGTTGATACCCCTCGCAAATTTATGGAAAAATTATCAAAAAATAAAAATAAACTTATTACATTTATACCAATTCAATACTAAACTTTTCAATTTAATCAATCTAGATTTAAAATTATCCATTATACCAATTTAATTCTAAGCATTTTGATAATATGCTAATTAAGTACTTCCGGCTAATTATAGCTGAAAAACATGATTGCCTAGTCGGTGTCGATCGTATTCTTTTTTTTTTTTTTTTTAAGTTCTTTTTTATTTTCTTTTTCTTCTTTTTTTTCCAACTTTGGGCCAGCAACTCTCGCTCTTTTAGGCACGGCATCACAGCCCTTGCCTTTTATCGGTAGCCTTACTGGCTCAAGATTGGAAAAATAAAAAAATAAAAATTTTAATAAAATTTAAAAAGATTATCTACATTACTGCAAACCATGACATAAAGGATAGTCAAGGCTTACTAGATCGTCCTGTCAATATTTTCAGACCAAAATTGATTAGAAGTACAAAATTGATAAATTGTTAAAGGATTTAGAAATAATAGGCACATAATCAAAAAGATTTAGAACTAGATTAACATAATTGAAAGGTTTGAAACCAAATAAAAAAACTATCAAAAGATTTAAAATTAAATTGATTAAATTGAAAGATTGAGGAATGAATAAACAAAAGTGAAACAAATTTTAGGACTTTCATTGATAATTTTCCACAAATTTACGTGATACTTTAATAATACCAGGCAGCATTTTGAAATGTTCAGTATTGTCTCGAAACAAATACGTCACCTTCAGAAAGCTTTTCCGATTCAAAGAAACTTCTGTACTTTGGGGTCTCAAAAAGACCGGAGGGACTCCTCACCATTCATTTTGGCTCTCGAATGGGAGACAAATTAGCAGGAGTCTTCGGAAAGAGCTTCTCAGAAATGAGTTGTGTACCCAGGCGATAGAACGTACCGCATGCCAACACTCAATACAGCGTTCTGGACAAATAGTAGTCAGCGAGTAAGCCATCTTTGCTCGAGCTCTTTTAATGTGTCTGGTTTATCAGTTGAGCAGCATCAGCACGAGCCCATTCTGAGAGAAATTGGGGTGAAATAACAGCAAGAACCTAGCACATCAACAGAAGAGCTTCGCGTGTCCGGCCAAGGAGACTCAACACGGTCGCGGCAATGTGATGCCCAGTGAGCCCAGCAAGGGAAAGCTGCTCGTTTGGTGACGCGTGCTCTATGTAGGCATCAGGTAAAACAATTGGCCGCCACTGGAGGAATAAAACCCGATCAGTACAGCTTAGAGATGGTATCTCACAATTCAATAAATTTTCCTTTTCGCATCGGTACTGCACAATATTTAGAATGGCCTTGTGTATTGTGGCCAATACCAGGTATCAAGCTAATGGATGTGAAAATCCCCTCTTACTAAATCTATAGAATGTCTGTACAGATTATGGCCAATACCAAGTATCAAACTAATAAAAAAGAAACGATTTGCCGTACTAGTAGTTATTCTTTCATTTATCTTGGCTTTCAAATGCAAAAATCAGATGATGCCAACAGGAATGGTGGGCGAGGCTTTCCTCTAAAAAAGATCCATGACAAGGGCACTATCACAAATGCAGAACTTTAGAGAGGATAATGCTGTACCTTTATTCTCCCATCAAGCCTTCCATCAAGTGCAATGAACTGTGCAACATGGGACCCGAAACCTCCAATGGATCCTTCCTCAACAGTGACCAGAAAGCCATGGTTTTCGCACAGCTCCCTAAGCAATCCTATGTCAAGCGGTTTGCAGAATCTTGCATCAGCAACTGTCACCTCAATTCCAAGCTTTGAAAGAAGGGACTGAGCTTTGATGCAGTTCTGAACCATTGACCCATAACCAAGCAAAGCAACATCTTTACCTTCTGCAAGAATTCTCCCTCTTCCAATCTGTTCTGCAAATACAGACATTTAGTCAAAGCCCTAGAATATGATTACACGGCACTTCAAGTCATGCATGAAAGCAAATAATTGCATTTATTGATAGGTATGCAATAGTAGATAATGCGATGTAAGGTGGCACAGAACAACTTGGATTTCACCAAATAGATGGATTCGCATCTGCATATTTGGCAAATAGACTTGAGATATTAGGCATGCAGATCTAAAACTGATACTCAGTTATAACAAATCATGGAAGGAAATTCTAACGAGAATGGAACACAATGATAATCAAAAAGAAAGGTATAGACATCACATCTCATTAAGCACAGGTAGCAAGTGGTGTTTTTGCCTCCCTACTATCAGAAAGGAACCTCTGGTGGTTATCAACATGAAAATTGGTCAAGGAAATTCCATGAAGTAAAGGGCATATATGAAACACATCATCCATGTGTTTACTGTTCTTAACCTTAAACTAACAATAACTAGAACCATTTACGGTTTCTTTTTTTCTTCTTCTTTTTTGGGAATTTAAGCACACATTTATATGAGATCCTCATTTCACACAATGGAGATATAACCGTCAAAAACAATATCTCCTGGGCGTAACACTGCTGAAGCATTACCTCAATGGGAATCCCATCACTAAGAGACTTGTCTGTCCGAACAATTGCACCCCGTGGATAGCGGAAGCAAATTGGACGATCATCAACCATGGCAGCAGTTTCTACCATGTTCACTAGCTCATCTTCATCAGATGGTGCCATGACAATCATGTTGGGCAAACATGACATGAACGTAATATCAAAAGCCCCACACTGCACAGGACCATTAGATCCTACCAAGCCTGCACTCGTAATGACAAAACGGACAGGAATTCTTTGCCGATCAACATCATGGACCACCTAAGGCCACAGATTATCTATAAGGGAGTCTGTCTTAAAAGTTATCATGACCATAAATATACAGCTGAATCGATAAGAACCTGATCAAATGCTCTCTGAAGAAACGCAGATGGGATCACACAAAATGGCTTTAAACCTCCACATGATAAACCCGCGGAAAATGTAACCGCATGTTGCTCAGCCATTCCTATATCAAAAAACCTGTCTGGAAACTTTTCGCGAAACAACTGAAACGATGGTTCCACCTCTGCTCCCCCATGAACCATCACAACATCTTTGTCACTATCTGCCTTCCTAATCAGTGCCTCCACAAAACAATCACTGTATGTCCTGGGTTGATAATCAGATGCAATCGAATCATAACTGCTTGAACCTGAAGAGCACCACAAAGACAAACCACAAATGTTGAGTGAATCATCACCGCTTGGACAGTTAGAGCACATAGGGACTTTCTTCTATGAAAATATGGTGCATTCAGCAGTCAGCTCTGGAGTTTTGGTTGGAAGACAGCAGCATTTAGCGAAAACTTACACATCTTCACCCTAGTCGCATGCCCTAATACTATAATTACAGGTGTGACTATGAAACTAAGAGGGCTAGGATGAAGCAAAATCTGACAATGACTAAACAGAAAATATATAATAATAGGCTAAAAAATTCAGATAAACATCATGGGACATCCAGACCATATGTCAAAGCCAAACAGAAGCAGATTTGACTCTCAGCTCACAAGCATTTTTATCATTTGTATGGTTGTCTCTCAAAAGTGATGAAAGTAATCATCACAGGCCACCATTTTATTGCCCAAAAGTCTGAATTGTGTACATATGTTCTGAATCAAATGAATGGGAGTGGCAAACTAACTATACAAACAGCAAACAGTTCAAATATCAAGCAAAATCCATCAAGCTGGTCCTGGGTTCAGAATTTATTTCTCCTTATGTAATCAGTTGGAAACTGCATGAGAATGAATGGAACTCAATGATTCATCATAATATGCAGCGACACAGGACAAAAGTGGGAAATTATACCTTAAAGCACAAGACCCATTATTAACTAAAGAGAGACAATTGACACATTTGGCTGCTTTACAAGTCAATGAGTATTCTACTGAAAAACATAAAGCGCAGAATTCCTAATGATATCGGACATACCTTCGCCTACATCCTCGCCAGTGTCACTCCGCTGGCTATGTTCAATCCCTTGATTTTCCTCCGTTACAACATGAATCAGTACAGGACCCATTGAATTTAGTGACGCCACCTCTTGGAGAACACAAACCAAGTCCTCAATCTTATGGCCATCAACAGGGCCAATATAGTACAAGCCAAGCTCTTCAAAGAGAGTCGAACCAGGTGGACCCACCATACCACGAGCAAATTCATCAACTTTGGCCGCCCATTCATGCATGCCCCTGCCAATTTTTTTAGTAACACCCTGGAAAAAGAAGAAAGCTGCATGTTAAATAAGGGCATAGACAATTGCCACTATTGTACAATACAGGTTCAGTTACCACTAGTAAGAATCTGGTCACAGGAAAAAGCACCAAGAAGTTAGTGTCTTTCCTTTTATATTAAAAAGATGATATTCAAGGCTTTTTGAGGGTTTCCCTTCATATCTCTTTGAAATAAGTGCACTAGGAGTCTTAGACCTTGTCGTGAAAATGCAATTAAGTCCTAAAACTTTCAGAATGTACAATCAAATCCTAAAACTTGTCTAATTGGTAGGGTACTTCCATTAGCATTGTGAAATTTGAGTAACTAAAAATACTCACATATTTCCAAGACACAATGTTGATGTGGGCACCGCCTCAAAAAAAAAATGCCAAAGAAAAACAAAACAAAAGAGAAAAAATAAAAATAAAACAAAACAAAACATCACGGGGAGAGGGTTGTTTCAAAACAGGGGTCCCTTGCATAGCGTTGGTGCCACTGCTTGCTAATATTGCACAAGGTTCAGCCAACCCTTGCAAGAAAAAAAAAGGAACTCAAACATCCACCCACTATGACATTTTATTTTTTTGTCAATAGAAGAAAAGCTACAACAATTTTTCACTTCAAGCAAAAGTGCATTTAGGAGGTGCAATGGGAACCGCCCGGACTAGACTGAAATGGCCGGTTCTAGGCGGTTCCCAGGGACGCCGATCCAGTTCCAGTTTCATAAAATTGGAACCGATGACGGGCAGTCCGGTTCTCAACTCTAAGGACTGCCCGGACTACCCACACTAGACCGATTTTTCGAGAAAAATAAAAATTAACATCTCTTCTTCATCTTCTTCATCCCATGGAGTGTCCACCTCCACACATTCTGCTATTCCATAATTTCAAGACAAACTTGCTAGATCCCCTCTTTCTTTCTCCTCTCCTTCAAAACAGCAAGGCAAAGCAAACAAGAGGTGAGAGCAAGCCCCCAACTAAAACCGCTCACTGCTCTGCCACACCCACCCTCTCTCTCTCCATGCCAATTTCAATGGCTTCCACTGCTCTGAGACACTTCCCTTTTGAATCTACTGCTGCTGTAGGGGACTCTTTGCCAGCCACTCAATCACCAATCCACTCTCTGCCAATGACCAGCTATTTGGCGCATCGCTCCCATAGTGGAGATCCATGGCCACTTTCACTCCGTGTTGACCAATTCCGTTGGACCACCTGGGAACCAGTCCTCTTGGTCCGATTCCCAGTTCCTTGGTGGGACCAGACCAGAATGGGAACCGATCACCCCTACAGTGCATTCTTGAGTTTTCTTCTCTTCCTCGATTAAACAGGCTTGGCTTGGAACGCACAATCGAAACTTGTGGCCATGGTGACCTTAATTTCTACACAGCATGCAATTTCTTATGGCTCTCTCGCTAACCCATCCAAAATTAAGGTCTCAACTTCTTCAATCAGCTTCTGCGACTTCAATGTGTTGCTCTTCTTCAACTATCCCGTTCTCAAGAATCCACTCACCAGAGCAACGTAGTCTGAGTTCGTATGGTCGCAACAGATTTTGCCTCAGAAATTAGTCCCAACATCAATAGGGTCCTTGGTCATGTTTACATTCTCACTGCCCCTTGTCAGCCTCAAGGGCCAACCAACACGCAGGCGGTGTTGACAAGCAATGAGGCCAAGAAAGCCAGGCTTGCAGCCCTCGCCTGCTAGCAATGAGGGTGATAACTCTTCACCTATGGCCGGCAAGGGTCATTGGTCCCTTCTAAGACCATTGCTGGCCCTCGCCAAAAAAGTTGGGTGTGGCAGCACTGCCCCTTAACCCATCCCATCACTCTCTATCTAAATAGAATCAACACTTCAATTTTTATTTTTTTTAGCACGATTTTCGTTTAAATTTTCTAGCCTTTATAAACCTTTTTCTATATAATTTTTTGAGGTCTTTCTCTATCACTAAAGTGTCGCCATATCAGTGTTGTGTGCCTTTGAAAAATATTTAATAATGCCACGTTAGCATTTTCTACCATTCAAATTAGATAGACTTAAGAAAGGTACTCGATTGCACCAAGTGTACAAGTTTTAGAATTGGATTGCACCTATTGAAAGTTTTTAGACTCAAATACACTTTTCCAACAAGTTTTAGGACTTCTAGTGCAACTATCCCTTTCTCGTTGACCTGAGTTCTATCTTAGTTGTTACATTTGCAGAGACTAAAGAGGATGACGACTCGAGAATCTAATTCAATAGGATATAATTTGGCTTGTACTTGACTTTGAGTGATTATAAAATAACAATTCAAAACTTCAAATTGTATACAAAAAGTTAGCATCGCAACATATTCCTTTATACTAAGATGAAGAGCCCATTCAAGAGATATTCTCTACTAAACACCACAATGACATTAATCAAAACCTTTTTCTATTAAGTGGAGTCGTCTCCATGGATCTTATAGACAAATCCTTAGTAAATATCATTAATCTATTGATCTTTTTTCAACATGTGCATCATCAACTCCCTCTTCATGAACTGAAAGCAGCCATTGAAATAGTTCTATCCAAATGAACTGCATACCTTGGCAACTTCTCTAAACTTCCGGAAAGATTTGCTCGACTGGAGCTTACTTAGAGTACTAGAGAGAGCATTGATAGATGTCTTTGGACCCTCTTCAATATTTGGGTGCAAAGAATGACGACTATCATTCAAGATAACTATCATATCAGAGTCCAAGTAACCTGCATTGCTCATTGCCTCATAGACCTGGCCAGCCATTGTAGTTCCATTGCTTATGACTGTCAGAATTCGTTCACGTTTTCTTTTCATATCCCGTGCAACCGCCATGCCTAAAATGATATAATGTATTGCTTAAGCTTCCTTCTCATTAATGGACATAGAACAGCATGCACAAGTATCAACATGCATGTAATCAAAAGCTGAGTTATAGAGCCAACATTTCAGGTGAGAATTGATTGCAAGAGATTTACCTAACCCTGCAGAAATGCTGCTGCATCCATGTCCCGCACCAAAAGGATCATATTCGCTTTCAGATCGAGAAGTGAAACCAGACAAACCGTCCTTTTGTCTCAAAGTGTTCATGAGGGATCTCCTTCCAGTAAGCATTTTATGTGCATATGTCTGTCAAGTAACCAGTATAAACAATTTAATAGTTTGAATGTGCAATTGTGCACTTGTTTTCAATAATGTTAAATATCAGAACAGTACATAAACATGCGCTGATCGCTAAACATTACTCACTTGTTCCCCAACATCCCACAAAATTTTGTCCGCAGGAGCATGAAAAACATGATGTATTGCCACTGTCAGCTCAACAACCGCCAGACTAGATTTCAAAGGCTTTTGTGCTTTTCTTAATATTGAGGATAATTCTAAACGGATCTCATCAGCTAACTGCCGCAGTTCCTGCAAAACTAGTCATTAGTTGATAGGGGTGAGATTAGCTTGAGCAGGGGTAACACGTAAACCAAAGAGAGAAAATGAGCAAACCTTTGTAGACAGGTTCTTCACATTGATAGGGCTCTCAATAACATCGAGCATGGGGGTTGGCACTTTCTCATAGAAGAAATCATCGCTATCAGGCAAAGAATTGATTTGACTAGAAGCTTTCTGCATTTTTTAAAATTCAATAATCATAAACCCCAAAATAACAATTATCGAGATCATTATAGACATATATATTGGTGAACAGTTTTTGCTGTCATTTTTTCAAAAATCCACAGTGAATAGCTTATGAATTTGAGAATGAACACTGTCAGGTGGTTTTCTAAAGGAACCATAGTGCTGTATAATCCATAAGGTACATGTTTGTTAGAAACCGTGGACAAGAACATCTCCCAAACTGTTTTTTTTTTTTTCCCAACATTATCCATAATTTACTGGTAGAACCCGGTCCAAACTACTAATGCAGATCAGTAGACACCCAGTACATCAGGCCCCACTTCACAAACTCGCATAACACTTGGACTTCCAACTACGATCAAGAGACGCAAACAACCATATTACAACTTTTCGAGATGGGTTAGGCAAACAGTCCAAATGATCATCTTAAGCTCCGAAAACAGAAGAAAACAACGACCGATCAATGCCCCCGAAACAACCAGTGAATCGAGCCGGGAAAATCCTCGCCGTTACCTTCGAGCGAGCCGCCCTGGAAGCAGAAGCGACTTTCCAAGCCTCCGCGCTCGGTGGGAACTGGAAGCTCCAAGGCTCCACCTTGCCGGAGCCCGAGAACCCGGGCCGCCGTTCACTGCGATTGCCGCAGGCTCCGAACGCGGAGAAGCGAGGCGAGGCAGTCGCCATCCGCGAGGAATCGCAGTCGCCCGGCGTCCTCAGCTAGAAGAAGGACTTCCCCTCCCACCCCCGAATGAACGAGCTCGCCCTCATCGATCGAGCGCGGATTCCGAGCAGAGGAGCGAGAGGACACCGCAGGACACCGCCGCGATGGAAGAGCGCGCGGCGGCGGCGACGGGCGAGGAATCGGGGGATTCGCCGGCTCTCCGACGAAGCTTGAAGATGAAGTGAGGACGATGATGATGAAGTTGAAATTGAGAGAGAGAGAGAGAGAGAGAGAGATGGAGACAAATGAAGCATCACTGGCGAATCGAGACTGTTGCAGAAAGAAATGTCCCACCCAATTTTATTTTTATTTTTATTTTTTTGCCTTCGTCCTTCTTTCGGGGATATTGATTTCAACGGTCTTTAAATTTTTGATCCATAAATTTTTAATAAGTCATCGTTTTAGTCGCCAGATTATATAAAAATATTCAATTATAACATTAAATATCTTCTATTGTCTAGCTAAAGGGAACATACACCAAAATTCCCGAAATCGCATAGAACTTGAAGTTCATGGACGACATTATACGTTAATTTAAAATTCATGACATATTGAATAAATTAAAAACATTGATGATTTCCTCTTATTTAACAAAAAAATATTTTCAATATACTAATCATATATAACCCGAAATATATCATTTTTAAAAAATGATAAAATTTCTTCATGCATGAAAGGAAGGAAAAGCTATGGTGATGTTTAGTAGTTATCAATCTTAGCTTAGGAAGTATATGTTCGTGGAACTAAATGGAATTGAAGACTTTTTCGATGGCTCTTTAGCTTTAATTTTTTAAATAATTTTTATTTATTTGAATTCCACACTAAAGCAATTAATGCAATATTAAAAATTTGAAGGAAATTATAGCTTTCTCTAATTATAAGAATTTTATATGAATCAGTTGTGGTTATGAATTTTCACTTGCAACCATCTCTTGTGACTTTTGAAAGATTATCTTGTCCGCATATAATTTGCAGAAGTAAATACGTTGATAACTTTATGGATTTTTATCAAATAATTAGAAAAGGAAAAAATCATACAATTTGGAGGCAAGTAATTACGACTAGTGTAGCTTTTCTTGTACTAAATTAGGATAAGGTTGGGGATCCTCCACATGTGAGGATTAAACTTATAACATAGATTAAACTTTTCTTTGAAAAATTAATACATCAACAATTCGTCAAAGGGTCTTAGGCCCTTTCAATTCGCCTTTGAGAAAATGCAAATGCAAATGCATTTTAATTAAAGGGGTTTTCTAAAATGTAAATAGTGTATAGTAAATTGTATTTTAAAAAAATTGAAAAGTAACTTTGACTTAAATAACGTTTAGTAAAAATGTCACTTTGTCATGGACTTTTTTTGCTAATTTTTTTTTTTAAATCTCAAACTATTTGTTAGCAGAATATAATTGTCAACGTGCCAAATCGGTCGACAACAACTGGTGGCCAACTAAGCAAGGGAGCTAGTGGTTCACTAGTAGCTAAGGCCCTCATGATGGTTTTCAAGGATATTTTCAAAATTATAAAAGTTGAGTGAGGGCAAAGATGGAAGAAAAAAAGTCTATTTGCATTCCGAGAATGCCACTATCCAAAGTAACTTTAAAAAGTCTATTTGCATTTCGAGAATGCCACTATCCAAAGTAACTTTGAACTTGCCTTGGGCCAAAGCCCTTTATAACATTTCTATAAAGTTGAGCAAAAAACAAATAAAATGCCATTTATATTCGTTCAAAAAACTTTAAAGTTCCAAAGCCCATTTACAATACCAAATCAACCGGGACAATCTATCTATATCAACCATTTGATCTAACTTCACCAAATACAGCCACGCAAATTAGAAAGGGAAAAAAAGTCCCCACAAGGGGGGTCGCTCACCTTAGGTGACAACAGATGGGTTCCCTTGAGGCCGTCTACCGTAAATGAGAATGAGAGAGAGATTCGACTTGAATGAAAATAATATATGTATAGCCGAATTAGTGAATGTATACATTACAATCATGATAAATTAACATATGTTTCAAGCTGTTTTCCTTTATCACACAACCTTATGATATAATATCATGTCCATAAGATTTTTATTGAGATTTTAAAATAGGGATAAATGCAATAGAAGTATTATAATTTATCATGAAATTTACTTTTTTTTGAAAGTTTTAGGATTCGATTGTATTTTTGTGACGAGTTTTAAAACTTAATTGCACTTTTTGAAAGTTTCAAGATTAAATTTCACTTTGTTAACATGTTTTAGGATTTTCAATTCACTTATTCCTGTAAAATATATCTCCCATTCTTTTACTTTCTTTTTATCAAAAGTGTAATGTTTAGCTTTTCCTTTAGAACAAAAGGCTCCTCCTATCAAAGTTGAATGCGTTGGATTTGCTAAAGTCTCTTTTATCACTTACAAAATTCCATACTTTTATTTCACAAGGCTCCTCTCATTAAAGTAAAGGCATTAGATATCTACAAAAGTCTCATTAAAGTAAAGGCATTAGATATCTACAAAAGTCTATTTTAGTATAAAAGGGCTGGGGACGCTCTCCATAAAATCTATTGCGTAAGGCTTCACATAGATCCAATTTGCATCTCTTTCCAAAGAATTATAAACCCACGACAATATTCATGTCCTTAGTATGGTGCCCTACAAATTTTTGTCTTAATTGTAGATGTTTGCACATTGGCATCTTATGCTTGATCCTGACTATAACAACGATGAGCAAGTTAGATACTAAAACAAAAATTAATGGCCGCTTTGTCTAAGAATCGTAGGTGTTTGCTCATTGGCCGGGAAACAGCCACACGTGGCGCATATCGAGTAACTGATATAGGCATACCTTCTAGAGTGGAGAACTCGACATGTGCTGACCAAATTAAACAAAGAACAAGGAATCTTTCTAAATTACCCGAAAAATAACCCGAATTCCCCTTTTTGATAACTTAGATTTGAAGGCTCAATTATTTCTTTTTCTTTTTTTGTTTTTTTTTAAAGAAACATTTCATTTATTTCAACGAATATACAATAGAATATTCAACTACAAACCAAGACAAATATCAAACAAATCCAAAACAAAACAAGCTTAAGATAAGAAGATGAATTATTATAATAAGATTAGGGGTCACACGCTCAAAGACAAATGTGTGAATTCTTCAAACTAAAATCTGTGATTGATCGCCGAATCTGTCTTAAGTAATGAGAAAATACTGAAATCTTCATATGTTGCTATGGCATTATCTTTTAGTGGTGCATGCCTAAGTTTGGCATCCCCACACCATCGCCGTTCAAAATAATAAGGTTGACTATATACAGATCTGACACTTGTGAGAGCGAAACTTTCATAAACTCCTTTGATCTCTTTCAAAACTGGACTTATATACCAATGAAACTCGAGGAAAGTGAAATCTTGAAATCATTCACAAAAAAAAAAAAAAAAAACGCCCTAAATCTAGATTAGATCGGGATATAGATCTCCCCAAAATGGGAAATAAAAATAGATCTAGCTCCTCCAAATAAGAGGAAGGCAAGAGAAAGAAAATCGAGAACTAAATCAACCAAACCAAAAGGAAAAAGGGTAGGAAGGGAGAGAGAGATCTAGCTCAAATCCCTTTTATATGGAGGTTGAAAAATAAAGTTGTGTGAAAGTAAGAAAGAGACGAGAGAAACCTAAGGGAGAGAGAGAGCATTATTTTCTAATTGAAGAATTAAATGAGCAATGCGATCGATTCGAATCGTCAAATCAATGCCAAATTCGCCAAATTCTTGTTTGCTTAGAAGGGTCAAGAAATGATCGCTTAACAAGGGTTAGAATCTGTTCTCTTTCGGACAATCGACATCTCTCCCTTGCTTGGCAGGGAGGTTGCCTAATCGACTTGAAGTGGGCAAGAAGAAGAAAAACGACCCAGAGACATTCACAACTTGCCAACGTTGCAGGACACGCAACACGCCTAGGCAAACGATAACTCATGCGCACGCTGCGTCTTCGATCGTGCATATATATATAGGGATTCAGAATCTCCGTTCCTAGCATGTTAAATACGCAGATTTCCAGGAAAATCAAGCAACTGTGTTTCGTGCGGGATCAGAGCTAGTCGATCTGTCGGAGTAAATTTGCAGAAAAGGGCTTCGACTTGAACGTATTTCGATCTGTCTCTCCGGTGGATTCCTCAGGTGCGTAGATATATTGCATTTTGGTCCCTCTCTTCTTTCATTAGCGTTAATCCCAGTCGTCGTGGTCATCGTCGTCACTGTTTTGTACCTTTTACTCTTGGACTTGAACATGAGATTTGGTGCCTAAAATTGAGAAAGGAACGGCCTCTAGCCCTCTTAACCATCAAGCCGCTAATCCTCGATTGCTAGCAATCGTGAATGGTAATGATTTATAATTTGGTGTTCATGATTGTTTTAACGAAAACAATATCACTTTTTTTTTACTAAATTCAAGAAAGCCAATTGCATGTAAGCACAATGAGCCATGTATGGTGACACTTGATAGTTTAATCGTGAGAACGGTAAAAACTTATAATGATAATCATTTTTGCCTTAAGGGTTTAGCATTGTTTTTAGGCATTTCAAAGATCGTGTTATTTTTGCCCCTGCCCCAGGTGAAATAGGTTGAGCTCTTAATTTGTTGGACTCTGGGGAATTTTTATTATTATTGTTTATCCCAGGTGTAATTCGGAAATTAAAAAAAAAAGAAGAAGAAGGTTAGATCCAATTCTACATATTATTAAATGTACATATTTGAAAGGTTTTTGAGTGGCTCATGTCAGATAAAAGTGAAACATGAGTTCCCCAAGATTTACAAAATCAGTAAGTTAAACTAGAGTGAGAAGGTAACTTTTATCATTAACGTTGTTGAATTGGTAGGAAAGGCAAGATTACCATTCACTTATGAATATCACGACAGATCGATGCTTCAATATGCATGACTTTCATTTGACCACACGCCACCATAAATATATTCCCGATACAGCATGCTAGCGTTCATCATCATATGATATCATTAAACTTTATCCTTCGTGAAAGAAACATTGATGTTGATGTCTTTTTCCTCCGACCATATCTCCGATTTGACTGGCTACAAACATGCGCGTGGCTAACATGAATTGAATTTTTCATGCGGGCGATGCCCACGACACATAAGTCATCGGTTCGAGACACGGTTCCTCGGACCCGGTCCACCGAATATTGATTATTTCTAGCAGAAAGAGTTCACCACCAGAGCCAAAGCGTCCGAAACGCTCTGATGATTCCAGACCATGGCTGTGTATAGAGACATGGAAAACAAAACATGTACCAAGACCAGTTCCTTGGGTTGCTGTAGTGATTGAATTGGATTATTATCTGGAATCGAATAGAAGACGGCAACTGCACAGCTTAATCTGACTATTACACAGCTAGATTTTGCTGGCCTGCTGCTTGCTTACCCGAAATTAACGTCGCATGTAGGGAATGGGTCTAACCCAGAAAAAAAAAAAGAGGAAAGAAAGAAGTATTTTCATTAGGACAATAATGCCTAGACGTACCGACACCAGCCTACTAAATTTAAATGACTTGTGGAGTGTCGTGTCACTTAATAGACCAATTCCGTAGATGAGTGTTAATGTTCTTAACTTTGTATCATTTAGTGTGTTCGATAATTTTTCCACAATGCAGCGAATATATGAAGATTTTCACTTATAGCCATCTCTTGTGACTTTTGAAAGATTATCTTGTCCGCATATAATTTGCAGAAGTAAGTACGTTGATAACTTTATAGATTTTTATCAAATAATTAGAAAAGGAAAAAATCATACAATTTGGAGGCAAGTACGTTGATAACCTAGAAGTTCTTCTCTCCTAATTTAGATATGAGAGTTTAATAATATTTTCAGGAATTAGATACCCTATGTTTATGTATAGGTCCTCCACCTCCAATTTCAATGATGATAGCAAAAACTCTAACGTCCCACTAAATTATGAAGATTTGCTTTTGCAAAGGCTAAAGATGTGTTTATTCAACCAAATTTGGTTGTCCCCGTAAGGCAATGGCATGGAGAAAGCCAAACCTTGGCGCATCGCCAGTTGATAATGTTGTAGTTATTGGAAATGGAATTTCTAGCATTGATATAAGATCCAGTAATTGACCACCAATTATATTACTTAACATATCCATTCTTCAAAAATGAGTGTATGCTTGATCTTGCCAGTACAACGTTGATCGTCCTTGTTTTTAAGATTTGACTTTGTTTTTAGTATTCTGACCTTTGCTTTGCTTGGATTTTTTTTTTATCTAGAAAGTTTACGTACTTCTCATATATAATCGGTAAGGAAGACAACTTTTTTCGACCAAAAGAAAAAATTGGAGATGTGGAGAGCTTTCTCCCAAATCAAGCGGGTAAAACCATCTCATCCCACTTTGTAATTTTTCTTTTCCTACCCTCTAAATTTAGGGATTTTGTTAGTGGCAGGGTTAATTGATATGTCTTGGGGATCGTTATTCCTTCTTTTCTGTAGCGATTGCATGCTATGAGTCATTTCTATGACTGCTATCATCACGAACCATATAAAAATAACCATCTCGAGCCTTTTTTTATATTTTACTCTCGACCTAGGTTAACTCACTTCATGTTAACTTTCAAATCACGCCCAAAGGTGAGGAGTATCTAACAACTTTTGCAGCTCTCGAGGCCGTAAAGTCTATACCTTGCGTGTAGTAGGTAGAACTCAGATCCGACATTTCTAGTCGGAAACCCTGCCAGCACCCATCACTCGTTCTCACCCTTGTTCTTTCTAGAGTTAGATATCCATTCTACCTCCAAAAATAGACCCA
Source organism: Corymbia citriodora subsp. variegata (assembly GCA_014858505.1). Lineage (NCBI taxonomy): Eukaryota > Viridiplantae > Streptophyta > Magnoliopsida > Myrtales > Myrtaceae > Corymbia > Corymbia citriodora. Next base: position 4,060,184 of record CM026419.1, read on the forward strand.
TAATGCCAGCTTTTCCCCAAACTAGATTCATCGGAAAAACAAAGGATTATTGATTCCGTTTGATCAGGCAGTCGAATGCTTGATCTGAATGCGATGGATTTTGATTCGAATTCATGTTTCCCCCGCAAAGTAACCTTCGCGGTCGCCCTTTCTTAAGTTACGGGGGCCAGGCCTTACCCTCTGTAGGTGGACTATAGACTGTAGTGGGTTTTGCGTCCTAACGAGGGCCAGTTATCGTCCTGCAAATCACCCGTCATTCTCACTTCTCTCCATCATCACGTCAAGTGATCCTCCCAAACGATAACCCTTCCCCATCTTTCTTGCTCGCCGTGCTCTCCTGTAGCGTCTCGCATGGCTGCTGTTTCGATCATCAACACCAAACGCGACGTATGAGACCAAGCAAACTCAAAGTCATGGGCCGAAACGGGAATCTGACAAAAGATCAGATCCCTACTTTTACAGTCAGCAGAACCTCTTTTTGTTTGTCCGCAGGTACGTTACACTATGCGTACATATACCTCTGTGGAGATATAGCTGTTTATGTTGAGAGGGGTATCTGCATCGAGTGAAACTACAGCCGCATGTATGGCCCAATAATATCCAAGAAATTTCTCTTTTTGGAATTACCGAAGCGAACGTGCGGCTGGCTTCGCCAAGCAACGAGGGTTTCGACTGATATTTTCTAGAACGAGACAAGGTCGCTAGAAACGAAGAATATATATGCCCCGATTAATCAAAACAAGCAGGCGCGAGAAAAGACCAGGCGTTGTAAAGAATCAGAAGAGAACTGGATTCGTCCTTTTCCAAATTCTTTCGGAGACTTTGAGGAACGTAGAGAATTACAGCTCTTATTTAGTCCCGGTTTGATCGTATTTTTGAAGCCATGTCCATGTAATTGTGTGCATGCGGTTGAGAAAAGTTTCATTTTGTTCTTCTCTTCTGCAGGCCGGCTCTCTACAATGTCACGATCGCGACGAGCCATCCCTCGCCGTCTCTTGGCGATCCTCATCCTTGCCGTGCTATCATTGCCCCGATCCCGTGCGGACATCGGCATTGCTGGTCACTACGATCCTCCTTATACGCGTAAGTACAGTATGTTATTGCGTGCCGGGTCTTAATTTCTGGTATATCTCCAGGCCACGTTACTACAATTTGATCTTTGTTTATGTACTGATGCGTTATGGGTAATACGATTCCAGCGACCGCTTGCTTCGGGCACGACCCGTTGCAATTCCCCTCGAGCTTCCTGTTCGCGGCCGCCGGGGAAGGTATTTGGGACAACGGCGCCGCTTGTGGGAGGCAATATCGGGTCTACTGTATAAGCGCTGACCGGCCGAAGACCTGCAACCCGGCCCAGTTGGTCCAGGTCAGGATCGTGGACCGGGCGCTCAGCGCAGTCTCCCGATCCTCATCGGACCGCGCCACCATCGTCCTGTCCAAGATCGCATTCGAGGCCATCGCGAATCCGTCCGCGTCATCTGTCAACATCGAATTCATACAGTAAGTAGCCGGTTCTTTGCTCGGACTACTGCTCGTAATTTGCTTGCAATTTGTGTCTGTAGATTTATCTCAATTTTGAGAAATTTCTGGTGATTGTTGAGTGATTTACATGCAGGGTTTGAAGTGATCAAGATGACACGTTGGAAGCAAAGCAAAGTAGGGTCTGGGTTCACCAAATAGCAGAACTCTTCGTGGGAAGTGCAGGTCCCAGTCCAGAAATGCAAGGATTTTCTGTCACGTTTGCCTAATTTTCAGGTTGTTTATTCTCCACACAAGACCAATACCACTGCTGATTGAGTCGCTAAAAATCATCAAAGAAACTATTTACCTTTAATCTGGGTTCATTCCCCCTCCCCCTTCTTTGGAAATTACTTTGTACTGATGCCCAATTCTCGGGCTCCCCAGATTTGGGTTGTTTCTAATGAAAGCACTCTTCTTTGACAAAAAAAAAAGAAAAAAAGTAGGGTCTGGGAGACCAAATTGATACCTTCTTGTTGAGGGTTTACATATTATAATTCCATAACCATACACGATACATAGTAATTGACTATGATATGATACATGCTGAAATTATATATATTTATTCCCTTGCGGCTCACTCCAGCATACTCCGCCAACTATAACTCGAGTTGCAATATCTGAAGGGCTTGACTATATGATGTCATCATAGTTGACTTTGTTCCTCGCGTCAAAATTAAAATAGATGAATATTGCCAGAGACATAGTTGCTAGCTATATGACCTATTACATCAGTATCAAAATTGATGCCCCTATTTATCGTCTATTTATCATTTAAGTGTTCATATAGAAACTAAACCGTTCATACTAGCAGTATAACTTTTGGCCAAGGAAGATAAAAAAAATCCTAAAAAAAAATATTCAAAGGAAAAAAAGAGAGGACATGTATCAGTCATGGTATGTTTGTTTGAGTGAAAGAATTGTTCCCAAATTAATTTTCTAGACTATCACGCATCTGGTTTGTTGAAAATGATCCATTCAATTGGACAACAATTTTAGATCAAAGAAAATATGCATGCAAATTAGGAAATTGATTTCTCCAACTTAAAAAGAGGAAAATATGTTTCTGGAAAATGATTTTTCGAAAAACATGGGGGAAAGCTTCTTCCTTTGTTTAAGGATATGTGGTCAAAAATGTTTTTTGGTGTTTGCATCTTATTTAGAAAATGATTTCATTCTCATGACTTTATCTCAAGCAAAAAATACTTCGAATTTTCTTTTTCTTTTTCTTTTCTTTTTTCTTCTCCCTCCACTAGCCTTGGCAAAGCCCGAGCTCACCAAAATTGGCCAAGCCATGAGCTTCCCTGGATTGACCGAGTCTCAAGCTCACTGGCCAACGTCATGGTTAGTCGCTGGGGTTGAGACTACAGCCAACGGAGGAATAAGGAGAAAGGAAAAGAAAGAAAAGAGAAAGAAGAAAAGAAAAGAAAATTTGATTTTTTTAAATATATATTTATAAAAACAAACGTTTCATTAACTAAAGATCCATGCACGACCTTTATGGACTCGGGCCTAAGGGTTAGGACCAGAGCTTGAGCATTAGGGACCTAAGCACCACTTTTACAAATGTGAGTTTAGGTACTAAGGCATCAGGCACGAACACTGGGGATTTGACCCCGACCTTGATAGACTTGAGTGTGGGTGCCAACCACTAGGGGCCCAAGCCTGAGCACCAAGGTCCTGGGCCGAACCTCGATAGACCCAAGCTCGGCCACCAAGAGACTTGGTCTTAAATGCCGAAACCTAGAAATCAACATTGAGGTTTTCATGTTCAAGCGTAGAGTTTCAAATCCAAACATCGATTCCTAGGCATATTTTAAAGAACATTTCTCCATGCTTTCAAAAAGGAAACCATTTTCTCGTAACTCAAGCTTTGATAAAAAAAAGCTTTTTCGTCAATGGTGAAAACATTTTTCATTAATTTAATTTCCTAAACGAACCAAAAACCAGAAAATGGAGAACATAAGCGAAAAATGTTTTTCACTAAACAAACAGACCCTAAAATTAAATTTTGTCGATAACACAAGTATTCTAAGTTTAAAGAATTCCAACATCCTTTGACAATTATGATGTCTCCATCAAAATCTTGCCCCGGTGATCGATTAGCTTGTGTTTGAGCTTGACCACTGCGTATAAATGAAAGCCCTATACACAATCCCACAGTAACCAGCCATGTGATTGTTCAAGCGATCAAAGACTCTAGGCTTAGGCACATTGCCGGTCTCGGGACTTCCCTACTTGCACCTTGTGAGGCTGTGATGACGGGCTTGCCTGGTGGGCAGTGGATGCTTCGTTGGCATGGCCAAGCGAATATTCCAGCAAGGGCCGAAGTAGGCCCCAATCCCGTTTATGCACAAAAAGACGGTAATTCAGATAAGGAATAAGGTCCTTTGGGGAGTCTCTTGACCTTTTCTTGGCCAGAACATTCAGAAAGGTCCTTTAGAGAATGCTATTTTTCAAAGTTACTTTGAACCTGTATTGGACAAAAAGCCTTAATTGCATTTATACAAAGTTGAGCCAAAAACAAACCAAACGCCCTTTGCATTCACTCAATGGACTTTAGAGTCCTAAAGCCAATTTGCAATGTTAAACCAAACGGGACAATTTTTATGTAGAGAAAATACCACAAAAAACCCCAAATTATGCCACTTGGAACAATTTTACCCTAAACTTTTTTATGTCATCAAAAATCCCAAATTATGCTACTTGGGACAATTTTACCATGAACTTTTTCTTGTGCCACAAAAAACTCCAAACTATACCATTTGTGATATATTTACCCCAAAATTTTTAACTAAATGACATTTTCGTCTTTTTTCTTTTTTCTTTTCTCTTTTTTTTTTCTCCCTCTTCCCTCTACCATGGCCAGCAAGGGAAGCCGACAAGGGCCACCCTCACTAGCGGTGGAGTCGGGCGAGGGTGGCCCTTGCCAGGGAGGGTTGCCCTTGACCATGGGAGGGTCACCCCTGACCGGGTGAGGGCCGCCCTCACCAGATTTGGCAAAGGACGCCCTTGTTGGATCTGGCGAGGGCAACCCTCCCCGGCGTCGGGTGAGCGTGGCCCTCGCCTTGGGCAGGCAAGGGCGTCCCTCACCTAGCCTGATTCAAGCGAGGGCCACCCTCGCTGAACCTAGTAGGGGTGACCCTCACCCAACGCTAGGGAGGGCCGCCCTAGTTGGACACTGACGCTAGGGAGGGTGGCCCTCGTCGACTTTTCTCTACTAGCCATGGTAGATGGAAGAGAGAGAAAAGAAAAGAAAAGGTAAAAAGTTAAAAAAACGAAAATGCCCTTTAATTAAAGAATTTGGGGTAAATGTGTCCAAAATGGCTTAGTTTAGGGTTTTTTGTGACATAAAAAAAAGTTCAGGTTAAAATTGTCCCAAATAATATAGTTTAGGGTTTTTGGTGATACAAAAAAATATAGGGTAAAATTGTTCCAATTGACATAATTTGGGGTTTTTTATGGCACAAAAAAAGTTCAAGGTAAAATTATCCCAAGTGACATAGTTTAGGATTTTTTGTAGTATTTTCCTTTTTATGTATTATCCATTTGATCTAACTTTACCTAATACAGCCACACAATTTATAAAGAAAAAAAATCCCCATGAGGGCGTTCGCTCACCTTAGGTGAATGAGTGAATGTATACATAAAGAAACATGACAGATTACCATATGTTTCATGCTATTTTTCTCTATCACACAACCTTATGATATAATATCATTTCCATAATATTTTCATTGAGATCTTAAAATATCTCACATTCTTTTTACTTTTGTTTATCAGAAGTGTAATCTTTTCCTTTAGAACAAAAGGCTTCTCCTATCAAAGTTAAATGCATTAGATTTGCTGAAGTCTCTTTTATCACTTACAGAATTCCAAACTTTTATTTTGCCAGGCTCCTCTCATTTAATTAAATGCATTAGATATCTTGGGAAAATAACACAAGTAATCCATAAACGTTGATATGATATGCAATATGGTGCCTAAACTTTCAATTTGTTCAATGTGATTCATAAACTTTTGATACATATTCAATCCAATCCTTAGACTATATAAAAATGTTCAATATTATCATGAACTTATATTAATTGAAAAATAATATTTTTCAAAGAGTCTAGGAACTAAATTAAATATATACCAAAAGTCTAGAAATTATATTAAGCAAATTGAAAGTTCAAGGAAGACGTTGCACCTGGGCCAAAGTTTAGGAACACATAGCATATGGCGTCAAAGTTCATGAATTATTTGTGCCATTATCCCAAATTTCTACAAAAGTCTATTTTTGGTATAAAAGTGCTTGGGACACTCTTTAAAAGAGCCGTTAAAACTATTATGTAAGGTTTCGCATAAATCCGATCTGCTTCTCTTTCCAAAGAATTATAAACCCACAACAATATCCATGCCCTTAGTGTGGTGTCCTGTAAATTTTTGTCTAAAATGTAGATGTTTGCTCATTGGCATTTTATGCTTGGTCTCGACTATAACAACGATGATTAAGGTAGGTACTAAAACTAAAATGAACTGCCACTTTGTCTAAAAATCGTAGATGTTTGCTCATTGGCCGGGACCCAGCCACACATGGCACATATCGAGTACGTTGCTTAAACCGGCACGAAGTCTGGAACTTCTTTGAGATATAATTTACTAGATTAGATTCCATTAGATGAGATTATTATGTCAACAAGAGTGGAGAAGTCGACATGTGCTGACCTAATGAAACAAAGAACGTGGAGTCTTTTCGTTCAATTCGCGAAAAATGTTATTTTTTTAGAAAATATTTTACAAGAAGCTATTTTTCAAGAAAACGTAATTATTTTGCAGTGCTCGGATGAAACTTGATTTTGAAACGAAAAATATTTTCTACTGTTCGCTTGGGAAAATATTTTCCTTTATAAATTATTTTTCAATAATTTTATTCATATTTTATTTTTTAAATCATTATCTATTATTTTTTAAATTGATTTTTTTTTTTTTTGTTCTCTCCTTCCTTGGCCGGTCACCGGCCATGCCTCGAGCTCGCCTCGCTAGATCGGCGACGCTCGGGCATCACCAGATAGCGGTGAGACTCAGGCCTTGTAGATTGGCAATGCCTGAGCCTCGACACAATCTGGCGACGCCCGGCCGTCGCCGATTTGGCAAGGCTTGAGCCTCGCCGCCTCTGGCGACACTCGAGGGTTGCCAATCTGCAACTCTCGAGCCTCACCACCATCTAGCGAGGCTAGATCGATGAGCTTGGCTTGCCTGTCGCTGGTCGCCAGCCATTGCCGTGGCCAACGACTGGCCAAAAAAGAAAAACAAGAAAAGAAAGACAGAAATAAAAAAATCGATTTTATTAAAAAATAACAAAATTCGAATTTATGAAAAAAATAATAATAAATTTAAAAAAAATAGAAAGAAAGAAGTGAGGACTAATAGGGGGTATGAGATAGGAGAGTGAGTGTAGAAAATGTTTTCCCCAAGTTGAAAAATGGAAAACATTTTCCCCCACTTTAGAAGTCTTTTTTTTCTCATGGAAAATGTATACCCCAATGAATTTATTTTTAGTGAAACAAATGTCGGAAAATCTGGAAAACGTTTTCCTGGAAGTTATTTTTTGTAAAACGAACGGAACCATACCCCAAAACCAACTCGAATTCCCCTTTCCGGTATCTTAGATTTGAAGGTTCAATTTTTTTTTTCAGTTTTTTCATTGTCAAAGGAACAATTCATTTATTTCCACGGATATACAATAGAGAAATGTAATTCAGCTACAAACTAAGACAAATACTAAATAAATCTAAAACAAACCAAGCTCCAAATAAGATGAATTATCAAAACAAGATTAGGAGTCACACGATTAGAGTAGCTCTATGAATTCTTCAAACTAAAATCTACAATTGATCATCAAATTTGTCTTAAGTAATGAGAAAACACCGAAACCTCCATCTGTTAGTATGGCTTTATTTTTCAGTGGTGCACGTCTAAGTTCAGTATACCCACACCATCACCATTCAAAGTAATAAGGTTGACCGCACATAGATCCAACACTCGTGAGACCGAAACTTTCATGAAACTCCTCTAATCTCCTTTGAAACTGGATTTGTACACCAATGAAACTTGAGGAAAGCGAAACCTCAAGATCATACATGGAAAAAAAAACCCTAAATCTAGATTAGATTGGGATATAAATCTCCCCAAAATGAGATAGAGAAACTTCTAAATCTATACTAGATTAGAAAAAAAAAGCTCCTCCAAATGAGAGAAAGGCAGGAGAAAGAAAATTGAGAACTAAATCAGCCAAAGAAAAAGGAAAAAGGGTAGGAAGGGAGAGATGTAGCTCAAATCCTTTTTTATGTGGTGGTTGAAATAGAAAGCTTTGTGAAAATAAGAGAGAGATGACAGGACCCTAAGGAAGAGAGAGAGAGAAAATGCGTAATTTCTAATTGAAGAATTAAACGAGCAATGCAATCGATTTGAATCACGTTTACATTACGCATACACATACCTTTGTAGAGATATAGTTAATTCATATAGAGAGAACATCTGCACATATCGCAGGTCATTCTTTATATATGCGAGCATTCTTCTGAATTAACGACGAAGTTTAAAGAGCGAAACTGCTTTGTAGCTGCATTCGTTAACGTCATTGGCTTTGCGTGAGTGGGTTTGGCGTCGCGTCACATCGAGAATTTCGGCTGGAAGTTTCCCAGAACGCGAAAATATTACTAGAACAGGAATCGAAACCCTAATGATTCGAGAAGGGGGTGCCGGAATTAGACCAGGCGCATAGAGATTGAGAACTCTGCTATTTATATGCCACATGCATGTCTAATTATGTAAACGGGGTTAGAAAAGAAGTTTGGTTTCATTCTTCTCCTCGTTTGCAGGTTTTAATCCATCCTTTCTTGACTTTCCAGCGAAGTGCCTCGTAAAAGCCTTTTGCAATCGTCTGTCTCAAGCAACAACAGCCTATCAATTGTCGCCTGAACTCTTTCTTTCCATCATATGTAGAAAATGTTCAATCTTTCCAAACTCTCTGCAGGTTGGCTCTCGACAATGTCGCGATTGCAATGACTCGTCCTTCGCTGTCTCTCATCAATTCTCATCCTCGTCGTGCTATTGTTGCAGCAATCTAATGCAGACGTCGGCACTGCCGGTCACTACAATCCTCCATGCACACGTGAGTATAGATGTTATCAGACCGGCTACTAATTTGCAGTGTATCTAATCACCGGGCCACGTTAACACAACATCATCTTTGTCTCAACATTGATACGTTATGGGTAATATGATCGCAGCAACTGCTTGCTTCGGATATGACCCGTTGCAGTTCCCCTCGAGCTTCCTGTTTGCAGCTGCCGGGGAAGGGATTTGGGACAACGGTGCCGCTTGCGGGAGGCAAGATTGGGTCCGCTGCATAAGTGCCGACCGGCCGAAGACCTGCAACTCGGCCCAGTTGGTCCAGGTCAGGATTGTGGACCGAGCACTCAGCGCGGTCTCCCGGTCCTCGTCGGACTGCGCCACCATCATCCTGTCCAAGACCGCGTTTGAGGCCATCGTGAAACCATCCGCGTCGTCTGTCAACATCGAATTCGTACAGTAAGTAGCCGGTTCTTTGATCGGACTATTGTTCATAATTTTGCTTGCAATTTGTGTCTCTGTAGATTTATCTAAATTTTGAGAAATTTTTGGTGATTGTTGTGTGATTTACACGCAGGGTTTGAAGTGTGTTGAAGATATTGTTGCCGATGCTAATTGTCCTTTATGAATCTTAATAGTGGGGAATCATTTCGATTTATATGTGGTATGCATTGATTGCATTATGTATGTGTATATCATGTAGGGTATGGCATAAACTGGGTAAAGTTGCATGAGGGCCGACTGCTTGTCTATTTATGTCCTTGCTGAAGCAATTAATATGATTACTATCGATATGCATGAGGGGTGATTCTTGATAGATACCTGGGTTGAGTTGATGTCCTAACCGGGGTTTAAGGCGAGAACTCACTGAAATTATATTTTATTATTGTATTAACCATTTTAGGTCCTTAGAATGGTGCACCCTCCAATGCAATTTGGGGTCCCCATGGACCGGGAGATATTATGACACACCATCGCTTTCCGGGTCAAGTGCACTTGTATGAGAAGCGCGTCACCACCATCTGGGCAGATGAGGGACCGGGGGAATGGATTCCCCATCGGTTCCTGGCGTGGTATATCAAAGAGGACGATCTCTTGATCGGTCCTCTGCATGGGTTTGATGGGCCACCTAGTAGATGCCCCGAAGAAGCCGACTGGGACCCTATGGAATTAGACCCTCCAGATGGCGACGTGGTGAATCCGGATCCTACGGAGTTGGACCCTCCAGATGGCACCATGGTGAATCCGGATCCTATGGAGTTGGACCCTCCAAATGGTGATGTGGTGAATCCAAATCCTATGGAGTTGGACCCTCCAGATGGCACCCACTTGTAGTTGACTCGTACTCCTCCGACTACAACCCGACAAAGCTTGAGTCCGATGGGTCCATACACTTTGGTAGTCCCTAATGGATGTACCGAACCTGTGTTCTTTTTGGAGTGAATAGATTGAACTAGCCTTAGTCCCCTTTTGTTTGGCTTAAAGAAAGGAACCAACCCACTAGTGAACTTGTTAATAGAAAAAGTTCCTTTAGTAGTTAATCCAGTAAGTAAATGAAAGAGTGGTTTGCTGTTACTATGCTATTTATCCTTCTATCCCTTTTATGATTGACTGATTGTTTGGTTGACTGGGGGATAGTTCGTTTTCCGCATGTGCACAATGAAAGAATAAAATGAGTGGTCAGCAACGCATCCTAGGACGTTGCATTCAATTGACAAAGGTGAAGGGGTTGTTGTGTGCTTGGGATTCAGAGCATGACAGATCTTCCTTCTTTTCTACAATGAATGCATGTTAGGAGTCATTTTTGTGATGGTGGTCCTCATGAGTCATATACAAATGAATCATCTCAAACCTTTTTATTTTTTGTCAATACTCCCGACCTACATTAGCTCACATCACATAAACTTTTGGATTACATGCGATCCACACTCAAAGGTGGGGAGTACCTAATAATTTTCACAACTCTCAAGGCCCTAAATTCTAGACCTTGTTGATAGTAGCTAGAACTTAGATCCAACATTTCTAGTAGGCGCAAAACACCACCAGTACCGGTCGCTTGTTCCCACCCTTTTTCTTTCTAAAATTAGACATCCATTTTCCGTCCAAAAGTAAACCCACAATGCCAAATTTTCCCCAAACTAAATTCATCAAAAAAAGGAATAATTAATTCAATTTGATCGGTCAATCAAATGCTTGATCTAAACGTGATGAATTTCCATTCGAACTCATGTTTCCCCCTCAAAGTAACCTTCGAGGCCACCCCTTGAAAAGTTATGGAGTCAGGCCTTGCCTGAGGTAGGTGGAGTATGGTCGATTTCGCATACTAACGAGGGCATTTTCTATATGTAAGCTTGCTGACACCAGAATCCAAGTTAGAAAATGGTTTCTGAGGCTTGGAAGGGAATGTAACAGGCATGATTTGGTCAAAAGTAGGGCGACAAACTATGGTCGATTAGGCGGTCGTCATCTTGCAGAAATCACGCGTAAGTATCACTCTCATCACGTGAAGCGATCCTCCCCCACGAAAACCTTCCCATTTTCTCGTTCTGCATGCTCTCCCATTGACTATTGCGCATCACATCATCATTGTTCGGTCATCCACATCGAACGCTGCTTCAAGACCAAGCAAACTGAAGCGATAGGCCAAACTGGAATCTCACTAAAGATCGAATCCCTCGTTTACGAGAAAATATAGGGTATATAAGGAAGGTCAAGTCAGTAAATTATCAATTTATTCATTGGGCCACACGTGTCATTTTGATGCTATTTTACATTAATTTTTCTCTTTCCTCTCTCTCCCCTTTATTTTTTCTTCTCTCTCCTTCTTTTTCCTCATCTTCTCCGTTGCTTTTTCTCATGAAGCATCCATTATCACATGCTCGAAGCTCCAACGGCCATGGCTTCCGCGAGCTTGAGTTCAAGTGACACCATGACAGCAAGATATCAAAGCTCAGGTGGCCATGGCTATAAGCTCGAGATATGACCACCATGGCTGCGACCTCGTGCTCAAGCGGCCATGGCCACTGCTAGCTCGAGTTCAAGCTAGCATCTTTAGGCTCAAGCTCGAATATCTAGCGGCTATAGATGGGAGTTCAAAGCTCAAGCCACCATCGCTAGGAGCTCGAAGCCCAAGCAGCCGTTGCCACAAGCTTGAGGCTCAACTCAAAACTCAAGCGGCCAAGGCTACCTGAAGCTCCAGCTTCAAGGTCGAGCTCCATGGCCAAAGCAGCCGTAAGTCTCGAGTTTGGGCTCGAGCTCTAGCCATGGCGACGAAACGTCTTTTCATTCGCCCGTACTGCCGACAGTACGTTTACATTACGCATACACATACCTTTGTAGAGATATAGTTAATTCATATAGAGAGAACATCTGCACATACCGCAGATCGTTCTTTATATATGAGAGGATTCTTCTGGATTAACGACGAAGCCTAAAGAACGAAACTGCTCTGTAGCTGCATTCGCTAACGTCATTGGCTTTGCGTGAGTGGGTTTGGCGTCGCGTCACGTCGAGAATTTTGGCTGGAAGTTTCCTAGAACGCGAAAAGATTACTAGAAACAGGAATCTACGACCTAATGATTCGAGAAGGAGGTGCTTGAATTAGACCAGGCGCGTTGAAAATGAGAACTCGATTTGTACGAACACTCCTCCAAGGTTTTCGAAGCATAGAGATTTAGAACTCTGCTATTTATATGCCACATGCATGTCTAATTATGTAAACGGGGTTAGAAAAGAAGTTTGGTTTCATTCTTCTCCTTGTTCGCAGGTTTTAATCAATCCTTTCTTGACTTTCCAGCAAAGTGCCTCGTAAAAGCCTTGTACAATCGTGTGTCTCAAGCAACAATAGCCTATCAACTATCGCCTGAACTCTTTCTTTCCATCATACGTAGAAAATGTTCAATCTTTCCAAACTCTCTGCAGGTTGGCTCTCGACAATGTCGCGATTGCAACGACCCAAAGTCCTTCGCTGTATCTCATCAATTCTCGTCCTCGTCGTGCTGTTGCTGCAGCAATCTAATGCAGATGTCGGCACTGCTGGTCACTACAATCCTCCATACACGCGTGAGTATAGATGTTATCAGACCGGCTACTAATTTGCAGTATATCTGTCACCAGGTCTCGTTAACACGACATCATCTTTGTCTAAACATTGATACGTTATGGGCAATATGATCGCAGCAACTGCATGCTTCGGGTATGACCCGTTGCAGTTCCCCTCGAGCTTCCTGTTTGCAGCTGCCGGGGAAGGGATTTGGGACAACGGCGCTGCCTGCGGGAGGCAATATTGGGTCCGCTGCATAAGCGCCGACCGGCCGAAGACCTGCAACCCGGCACAGCTGGTCCAGGTCAGGATTGTGGACCGGGCACTCAGCGCGGTCTCCCGGTCCTCGTCGGACCGCGCCACCATCGTCCTGTCCAAGACCGCGTTTGAGGCCATCGCGAAACCATCCGCGTCGTCTGTCAACATTGAATTCGTACAGTAAGTAGCCGGTTCTTTGATCGGACTATTGTTCATAATTTTGCTTGCGATTTATGTCTCTGTAGATTTATCAAAATTTTGAGAAAGTTTTGGTGATTGTTGTGTGATTTACACGCAGGGTTTGAAGTGTGTTGAAGATTATGTTGCCGATTACTAATTATCCTTTATGAATATTAATAGCAGGGAATCATTTCAATTTATTGTATATTTTTTTCTCTTATTCAACTGAAGCTCTTGTATTATAAATAGGGTTATAATTACGCATTGTATGATATAAAAAGAGCAACACATAATTTCTAAATCTTTAGTTGCTTTCTATCCTCCAAACTTCTTCTGACGAGAGCCTCCCGACTTAACCTAGCTTGCGCAAACCAACGTCCTAAAATTTTTCAAAGGGAGAAATCAACGGCGCTGGGCAAGGACCGCCGGCACCTAGGCAAGGGTCGCTAACGCCTGGGCACACATTGGTGACCCTCGCCAACCGAAGGCGAGGGCTATTTGGCCCTCGCTAGATGCCAAGAGAGGGCAACCACCCTCTCCTAGATCTGGGCGAGGGCTGCCAACGCCTATGCGAGGGCTGGCGACCTTCGCCCAAATTTAGGAGAGGGTCGCTGCCCTCTCTTGGCGTCTAGCGAGGGCTAAACGGTCCTCACCATCCGTCGCCGTTACCCCACCGATGATGGAGCGATGGCCACAGGCGGGCTACTGCCCCCTTTTTTTTTTAAATCTATTTTAATATTATTTGTTTAATATTTATATTAAAAATTAAACTTTGGCCAAAATGATGTCATTTTGGACTTATTTGGTCATATTAACACCCAAAACAATGTCGTTTCGACCCTAAATCGCCGAAAAAGTGCCATATCAGCATTTTGACTGGATTGTCTCGCCGTTGGCACTTAATTAATTATTTTTGCTTCAATTTTGGCACTTCAGTGTATCTTTTGTAACTTTCGTTACTTCAGTGTCCCCATGTGTCAAGTTTTGGCACTCTAGGGGTCTGTACATTGATCTATTACATTAGCGCTAAGAACCAATGCCCCTAATTTAAGGTTTATTCATAACTTAAGTATTCATATAGAAACTAAAGTCTTCATATTGGTAATATAATTTTGGGCCAAGGAAGATGAAGAAAATTTGGAAAAAGAAAAAAGCAAACGCAAAGGAAGTAAGGAGAGAAAAATATATAAAAAAAAAAATCATTAATCTATTACATTGATATTAATTCAATTTTAAACCTTTCACTGAAACTAGTTTAATTCTAAACATTTTCATGTTTTGTCATAAAGTCTATCTGGCCAATTTAGGCTAAAAATTACTAATATGGATACTAACATTCTACGTGGCACAGCTAGAATCTATGAAGGTTCTAATTCTTGTCTCATTAAAAAAAATTTGTTGAAAACCATGTGATTAATAAAATAATTTAAGGACAGTAGTTGGACCAGGAGAATTCGTGGAGACATGTTCAATCTAATCAACCCTTATCGATATGATTTCATGTTCTCTCGCAAGTTATGTCATGAGTTTGGAAAAAAAAAAACAACAGAAAAAGGAATGTCCGTAATCTAGAGATTTATGTGACAAGCAATCGAAAAGTCTTTCCCTCCCTCTCTCTTCTCTTTGCGTCATCTTCTTCAACCTTCAATCATGAGTAGGGGTGTCAAATGGGTAGGTTGGGTCAGGTTTGGGTCGGGTCGAAAATGATCCGACCTATATCGATCAATTTAACCTGTTTTGACCCATTTTCATGCAATATAATTTTGATGACCCATACCTAACCCAACCCATACCCGACCCATATTATTAACACATATTAATATTTTAACTTAATTCAAGAAAATATATTCTCACTTATTTAATCCACTTTAAACTTTTCACATATAAAAATGCGGATAACTCTAAATTGAAATATTTTTGGAAAATAATTTTAAAAAAACGATTTTTTAATTATTTAAAAAAAATTGAATTTTTTATTCTTTTCTTTTCTTTTTTTTCTTTTTCTTTTTCTTTTTCTTTTTCTTTTTCTTTTCTTTCTTCTTCTTTCTTCTTCCCCCTTTTCCTCTACTGGTGTCGCCGACGGTGATTTACCAAGACGTAGGCCAACAAGCCCGAACTCAACCAAGGCCGACGAACTTGAGGTTCGGCCAATCTAGGCTCCACCGAGGTCACTAGCAGTGGTCAAGCTCAAGTTCGCCCGGATCTGGCAAGCCACGAACTTTAATGTGGCCAGCGAATTCGAGACTCGTCTACCTAGACTCAGGCGAGCCGCAAACTTTGTTGCGGCTAGCGAGTTCGGGGCTCGCCTACCTAGATTCAGGCGAGCCGCAGCTTGGCCAAGGCCAATGATCCCATGGCTCGCCTGTCTAAATCTAGGTCGAGCTCCAATTAGCGAGCTTAGGGCTCACCGGTCGAAACTCTGTTACGGCTTACCTGCCCAAATCTAAGCAGAGCTCCAGTCAACGATGGCAAGCTCGGGATCGATGATGGTGATGGCGATATCGACAATGGAGGTCGAGAACACATAGAGGATGGGATGAAAGGAGAGAGATAATGGGTCTACCCACAACCCATATTTGACTCATATTTAACTTTCAATTGACCCATATTTAACTTTCACTTGACTCATATTTAACTTACACTTAATCCATATTTAACTTTCACTTGATCCATATTTGACCCATTTAACAAAAAGTGAGTCATAATATGGGTTTATGATCCATATTGACACCTCTAATCATGAGGGAAGGTTTGAGTTAGTCTTAACCCTCTCTCCTTCTATTGTTGATTTTATTCAAGTTCTTTTGTAATTTTCTTTTTTTTTTCTCTCTCGATCTAGATTGAGAGCTCTCTTATCCTCATCTAGTTCTAGGTTTGAAAGTTTGAACTCTTCTAATCTAACCTAGAAGTTCTTCTCTCCTAATTTAGACATGAGAGTTTAATAATGTTTTCACAAATTAGATACCTTGTGTTTATGTATAGGTCCTCCACCTCCAATTTCAATGATGATTGCAGGAACTCTCATATTTCACTAAATTATGAAGATTTGCTCTTGCAAAGGCTAGAGACGTTTTTATTCAACCAAATTTGGTTGTCTCCGTAAGGCAATGGCATGGAGGAAGCCAAACCTTGACGCATCGCCAGTTGATAATGATGTAGTTATTGGAAATGGAATTTCTAGCATTGATATAAGATCCAGTAATTGACCACCAATTATGTTACTTAAAATATCCATTCTTAAAAAATGAGTGTGTGCTTGATCTTGCCAGTACAACGTTGATTCTCTTTGTTTTTAAGATTTGACTTTGTATTTGGTATTCTGACCTTTGTTTATCTAGATATATCATGGGTAAGGAAGACAACTTTTTTCAACCAAAAGAAAAAACTGGAGATGTGGAGAGCTTTCTCCCAAATCAAGCGGATAAAACCCTCTCATCCCACTTCGTAATTTTTCTTTTTCTACCCTCTAACTTTAGGGATTTTGTTGGTGGCAGGCTTAATTGATATGTCTTGGGGATCGTTATCCCTTCTTTTCTGTAGCAATTGCATGCTATGAGTCAATTCTATGACTGCTATCATCACAAACCATATAAAAATAACCATCTCGAGCCTTTTTTATATTTTACTCTCGACCTAGGTTAACTCATTTCATGTTAACTTTCAAATCCCGCGCAACCTACGCCCAAAGATGAGGAGTATCTAACAATCTTTGCAGGTCTCGAGGCCTTAAAGTCTATACCTTGCGTGTAGTAGGTAAAACTCAGATCCGACATTTCTAGTCGGCGTGAAACCCTACCGGCACCCATCGCTCGTTCTCACCCTTTTTCTTCCGAGAACTAGACATCCATTCTCCCTCCAAAAATAGACCCATAATGCCAGCTTTTCCCCAAACTAGATTCATCGGAGAAACGAAGGATTATTGATTCCGTTTGGTCAGGCGATCGAATGCTTGATCTGAATGCGACGGATTTTGATCCGAATTCGTGTTTTGCTTCGAGGTCGCCTCTTCTAAAGTTAAGGGGACCAGGCCTTACCCTATGTAGGGGGACTATAGACTGCAGTAGGTTTTGCGTCCTAACGAGGGCTAGTTATCGTCCTGCAAATCACCTGTCATTCTCACTTCTCTTCATCATCACGTCAAGTGATCCTCCCAAACAACAACCCTTCCCCATCTTTCTTGCTCGCCGGTGCTCTCCTGTAGCGTCTCGCATGGCTGCTGTTTCGATCATCAACGCCAAACGCGACGTCTGAGACCAAGCAAACTCAAAGTCATAGGCCGAAACGGGAATCTAACGCAAGATCAGATCCCTACTTTTACAGTCAGCACAACCTCTTTTCATTTGTCCGCAGGTACGTTACACTATGCGTACATATACCTCTGTGGAGATAAAGCTGTTTAAGTTGAGAGGGGCATCTACATCGAGTGAAACTAGGGGTGTAAACGGTTTGGTTCGGTTCGGTTTTTCCAAAAAACCGAACCAAACCAAACCGATAAGAGACCGTCTTGAACCGAACCGAAACCGTCCCGAACCGAATACGAACCGAACCGAAAATGCGGTTCGGTTCGGTTCGGGTCGGGACGGTTTTTCGGTTTTTCTATTTTTACTTTATTTATTAGAATTTAAGTAAAGAAGAGATAATAAAGAATGTATATTATTCAATTTTTATTAAGAATTTCAATTCGGTTCGGTTAACCGAACCGAACCGAACCGAAAGGGTTAACGGTTATTTTTCGGTTAACCGAACCGAACCGAAAACATACGAAATTTTGGTTCGGTTTTTGACACCCCTAAGTGAAACTACAGCCGCATGTATAGCCCAATAATATCCAAGAATTTTCTTGGTGCGACGAACAATATGTGAACAAGAAATTTCTCTTTTTGGAATTACCGAAGCGAACGTGCGGCTGGCTTCGCTTCGCAACGAGGGGCTCGACTGATATTTTCTAGAACGAGACAAGGCCGACAGAAACGAATAATACATATGTCCTGATTAATCAAAACAAGCAGGCGCGAGAAAAGACCAGGCGTTGTAAAGAATCAGAAGAGAACCGGATTCGTCCTTTTCCAAATTCTTTCGGAGACTTTGAGGAACGTAGAGAATTACAGCTCTCATTTAATCCCGGTTTGATCGTATTTTTGAAGCCATGTCCATGTAATTGTGCGCATGCGGTTGAGAAAAGTATCGTTTTGTTCTTCTCTTCTGCAGGCCGGCTCTCAATGATGTCGCGATCGCGACGAGCCATCCCTTGCCGTCTCTCGGCAATCCTCATCCTCGCCGTGCTATCGTTGCCCCGATCCCGTGCGGACGTCGGCACCGCTGGTCACTACGATCCTCCTTATACGCGTAAGTACAGTACGTTAATGCGTGCCGGTCTCAATTTCTGGTATATCTCCAGGGCCACGTTACTGCAATTTGATCTTTGTTTATGTGCTGATGCGTTCTGGGTAATATGATCCCAGCGACCGCTTGCTTCGGGTACGACCCGTTGCAATTCCCCTCGAGCTTCCTGTTCGCGGCCGCCGGGGAAGGTATTTGGGACAACGGCGCCGCTTGTGGGAGGCAATATTGGGTCCGCTGCATAAGCGCCGACCGGCCGAAGACCTGCAACCCGGCCCAGTTGGTCCAGGTCAGGATCGTGGACCGGGCGCTCGGCGCGGTCTCCCAATCCTCGTCGGACCGCGCCACCATCGTCCTGTCCAAGACCTCATTCGAGGCCATTGCGAGTCCGTCCGCATCATCCGTCAACATCGAATTCGTACAGTAAGTAGCCGGTTCTTTGCTCGGACTATTGCTCGTAATTTGCTTGCAATTTGTGTCTCTGTAGATTTATCTCAATTTTCAAAAAAAAATTGGTGATTGTTGTGTGATTTACATGCAGGGTTTGAAGTGATCCAGATGATACCTTGGAAGCAAAGCAAGGGAGACCAAATTGATACCTTCTTGTCGGGGGTTTACATGTTATACTTCCATAACAAGACACGATACATAGTAATTGACTATGATATGATACATGCTGAAATTATTGTTGGATGTATGCCCTAAAGCTACTATGTAATAGTTACATATTAGGGATTTCGGTTGTACTATCATTATTATTATTTAATTAATGGCAATGACGTATTCATTCATTTGTCCAATTATTTTATTAATGATTCCATAAGATCAGTTGTGACTAGACCCGTTATTGAGACGTCAAGAATATTGTGACGGGTTCATAGTTAGACTGAATCTTTAAACCGTTCCTGGTCAATGGATTATTGAGTGGATATTTATAATCCTGTTGAGACCAGTGAGTTATTAACTTCACAATTAAGTATTGGATACTTAAGGGAATGATGAGTCGCATGTCATTAGGTATTGCGATACTTGAGTTAGAATACAGGTGTTTGTATTAGACAAATTCACTGAACGTGATGCATATGGAACGATTAGCAACATGGAAGCTTTTAGCGTGGTCAATGTCTAATTGTTTATGCTTTGGTCTTGTGTAAATAATCCTTAGACCAAGCCCCTGCGGAAGGGAATCCCACATCACTTGGGAGAAGCCCACTGATCTGCTTGATAACCTCCGGGGTTGCCCTCACCTCACAACTGCAGTTTTGAGGCTGAGATCCTTAGTTGGTATCAGAGCCAGGTTAAGGTGGATCCGGGTGTATGTTAAGCCCCTGCGGAAGGGTCTCCCACATCACTTGGGAGAAGCCCACTAATCTGCTTGATAACCTCCGGGGTTGCCCTCACCTCACAACTGCAGTTTTGAGGCTGAAATCCTTAGTTGATCGAGCAACTATGGTACAAGAAGTTGCACGTGTACGCAATATACGCAATATGGAGGCTGAGATCCTTAGTTGATCGAGCAACTATGGTACACGAAGTTGCACGTGTACGCAATATGGAATCTGTCTCCTTGTTACATACAAGGTATTATAATGATGTCCTATGTAATCTGATTATGACAATGTATTGAAATCCTCAACCGGAGTTGTAACCGAGAATAAATTGTTTATGTCTCAAATGAAATACATGTCAATTAGATTTGTGCATATGATCGAATTGGTGACTTGACAAATATTCCATGGTCTTTGTTCGATCGAGACATAGTAAGACAAAGGGTAGCCAAAACTAACAGGTTCATTATGTTTTTAAAGCATTCACACTACCTGGGTAGCCATGACATATTGTTAGATGTCAATCATGGCTTGTAGGACCTAAAGATTAATTGGGACAATTAATTCTTTTGAGAGTATTAATGTGTTAGTACAAGTCTTACTACCAGTTTAGTGATTAATCTAGAGATGTCACACACCATAACCAATTAGGATAACGTAGAATGAGAGAAAAATAATTTTGCAAATGTGTTTGCAAATTACTACAGTCGCATTGAGTCAACATAAAATTAAATTAAATGAGATTTAATTTAATTTGTATTATAGTCACAAGCTTACGTGCATATGATACACACGCATGCCTAAAGTGGATGCATGTTAATGTACCTCGAATATACACATAAAGTCATGTCTTCTTTTTATTTAATTTTTATTAATTAAAAGATGCACATGGTCAACAATTGTTGCCGACCGTGTGCAATGCAAATGAGATGTGCGAAATGTTTCTTTTTAATATAAAAAAAAAATGATATATATGTGGGGCACGTTGCTGACCATCATGCATGATCCTCATGCATAAACCCACGGTCAGCAACGGTTGCTGGTCGTGGGATCGTGGGTGGTTACCCACGGTTCTTATATAAGAAACGTGTGTGTTCGTTTTTGTGCGCGTACGTACACAAACGAAAAGGAGAATAGAAGTATTCTCTCATTTTAAGCTATGGCTAAAATATCAAGAAGAAAAGATTATCTCCACGAAGTTGCTAGCACAATCGTAGTGGTGATTATCCGCAAGTTCTCTCTTCGTTCGATGTCCATTGGTGGTGTGTCTAAACTAGAGATCCGACGTTTGTAGGGCTCGAACTGAAGAACATTTGAACCAGTTCGTTTAAAGCGCGCTTCGAGAGGTAATTCGTTTAACCCCCTTCTTATAATCGGATTTTTTATTGAAACGCACGAATAACGCATTTGGAGATTCATGTGTAGAAATATTTTATCTTGTTTCCGCTGCGTTTATATTAAATTGTCTATACATGATTCATGAAATCCCAACAATTATATATATTTATTCCCTTACTGCTCACTCTAGCATACTCTGCCAATTATAACTTGAGTTGCAATATCTGAAGGGCTTGAATATATGATGTCATCATAATTGACTCTGTTCTTCACATCAAAATTAAAATTGATGGAAATTGCCAAAGACATAGTTGCTAACTATATGATCTATTACATCGGTATCAAAACCGATGCCCTATTTATCGTCTATTTATAATTTAAGTGTTCATATAGAAAAACATGGGGAAAAACTTCTTCCTTTGGTTGTCAATATGTGGTTGAAAATGTTTTTTGGGTGTTTGCATCTTATTCAGAAAATGATTTCATTCTCATGATTTTATCTCAAGCAAAAAATACTTCGAATTTTTAATTTCTTTTTCCTTTTCTTTTCTTTTTTCTTCTCCCTCCACTGGCCTCAGCAAAGCCTGAGCTATGAGCTTCCCTAGATCGACCGAGTCTCAAGCTCGTTGGCCAACGTCATGGTCAGTTGCTGAGGTTGAGACTACAACCAATGGAGGAATAAGGAGAAAGGAAAAGAAAGAAAAGAGAAAAGAATGAAAAAAAGAAGAAAAGAAAAAAAAAAACATCAATTTTTTTAAATATATATTTATAAGAACAAACGTTTCATTAACTAAAGATCCAAGCACGGCTTTTATGGGCCTATGGGTTAGGACCAGAGCTTGAGCGTCAGGGACGCAAGTTTGAGTGTTGAGGCATCGAGTGTGAGCTCTAGAGATTTGACCCCGACCTTAATAGACTCGAGAGTGGGTGCCAACCACTAAAGGCCCAAGCCTGAGCACTAAGGTCCTAGGCCCAAATTCGATGGACCCAAGCGTGGCTACCAAGAGACTTGATTTTGGGCCCGTTTGGTTCGGCTTTGGGGGAATGCATTTGGGAAAATGCAAATACCTTTGGACTAAAGGGGTTTGTTGAAATGCAAATACTGTTTGGTAAATTTTGCATTGTGAAAAAACTTTGACCTAAATACCGTTTGGTTAATACCCCATTTTGCTAAGGCCTTTGCAAAATTTTTTATTAAAAAAAATTGTAAATATTTTTTTTTTGCAAATTGACTTTTCTTTGGCCGCCGGCCACCCTCCGGCGACCAGATCTGGCCGCCAGTCAAGCTCCGGCGGCCAGATCTGGCCGCCGAAAGGCCTCGCCTGAGGTCGCACGACCTCGGGCGGGGCGGCCTGAGGTCGGGCGACCTCGGGCGGGGCGGCCTGAGGTCGGGCGACCTCGGGCGGGGCGGCCTGAGGTCGGGCGACCTCAGGCGTTGGTCGCCTGTCGCCTGGGTCGGGCGACCCAGGCGACGGCGGCGGTCGCGCGACCGCCTGGGTCGCGAACCAGGCGGAGGTCGCGCGACCGCCTGGGTTCGCGACCCAGGCGGTGGTCGCGCGACCGCGCGAACCAGGCGGAGGTCGCGCGACCGCCTGGGTCGCGAACCCAGGCGGTGGTCGCGCGACCGCGCGAACCAGGCGGAGGTCGCGCGACCGCCTGGGTCGCCCGACCTAGGCGACGGGCGACCGCCGCGCCTCAGGCGGCGACCCAGACGCGCGACCTCCTGGGTCGCCCGACCTAGGCGACGGGCGACCGCCGCGCCTCAGGCGGCGACCCAGACGCGCGACCGCCTGAGGTCGCGCGACCAAGGGTGGTGGTCGCCTCCTTGGCCGGCGGTCGCCGGCGGTGGTCGGCGGACGTCAGCTTCCTTGGCGAGAAGAAGATGAACAGTGCATCATGTTGCATTCCCAAAATGCAAGTTCCCAATGCACCTCTAGAGGTGCATTGGGCTAAGGGACTTTCAGGGTACTTGGAAATGCAATTGCATTTCCCCAAAGTCCTCCCAAAGTTGAACCAAACGGGTTCGCATTTGGCCAAGGGGCTTTCAGGGCTGAAAGCCCCTTGCCAAAGCTGAACCAAACAGGGCCTTTGAATGCTGAGACCTGGGTATCAACGTTGAGGTTTTTGTGTTCAAGCATAGAGTTTCGAATCAAAACATCAATATCTAAGCATATTTTAAAGGACATTTCTCAATTCTTTCAAAAAGGAAACCATTTTCTCGTGACTTCAGCTTTGATAAGAAAACATATTTCATTGATGAGGAAAACATTTTCCATTAATTTATTTTCCTAAAAAAACCAAAAATTAGAAAATGAAGAAAATAATTCCACGAAAATGCTTTTCGCTAAACAAATGGACCCTAAAATTAATTTTTTGTCCATAAGACAAGTATTCTAAGTTTAAAGAATTCCGACATCCTTTGACAATTATGACGTCTCCATCAAAATCTTGCCCCGGTGGTCGATTAGCTTGTGTTAGCTTGACCACAGCGTATAAATGAATGCCCTATACACAATCCCACAGTAACCAGCCATGTGATTGTTCAAGGGATCAAAGACTCTAGGCTTAGGCGCATCGCCGGTCTCGGGACTTCCCTACTTGCACCTCGTGAGGCCGCGATTACGGGCTTGCCTGGTGGGCAGTGGATTGCTTCGTTGGCACGGCCTAACGAATATTCCAGCAGGGGCCGAAGTAGGCCCCAATCCCATTTATGCACAGAAAGAAGGTAATTCAGATAAGGAATAAGATCCTTTAAGCAGAGTCTCTGGACCTTTTCTTGGCCAGAACATTCAGAAAGGCTCGTCACCCTTCACCTTGATTCGACCCATAAAAGGCACGTTCACACTCAGAAACCTATCTTAAAAGGACCGGGGCTTCGCATTGCAACGGCAAAGATTCGGGATTCCCGATGGCGAAGCAACACACAACGAATCGACACCCGATATCGAATGCTATGTTGCCTATATTCTCCATCCGACACGAAAAAGAACAGAACATGAAAATCCGCTCGACGATTAACTTCTCCTCCATGGGTCATAAATAGCCCAGGGATCGAATTCTTCATCTGGAAAGGCTTCCCGAATATATGCTCCCCACCTTTCACATTCCCGTGAGCATCTAGGATCACATTGAACGCAGACAAACGCAGAGGTCGCACTACGCAAACAGAAGCTAGTAAAATGCCCAGAAAAGTTGGGCCTCTCGATGTTTCGTTCGCAGGTGGCTAAGGGTAGTGAAGTTTTTACCTCTCGTTCCACGACATCTCCCCTGAGAAGTGGTTGATTCAAGTAGTGATGAGTTGAATCCGGTCATTTTCGATATATGCTTCTTCTGATGCAAATGAGCTCTCGCAAGTAGAAATGCATATCAAGGGTTTGAGACACTTATCGGCAACCAACTGGTTCAAGACAATCAGATAGAAAAAGAAACATTTCATACCCTAAAGATCAGTCAAATGTTCAGGACTCCAAATAAGGTTCAAAATACAGATTGGAAAGAGATGCAGAAAGGGAATGAACTGTGGATATTAGAAATCAAACTCCTAAGCCACCGAACATCTCCCCAGCGTCCAGCTCTACCTATAACATGCAGAATCCAAAGGGTTCAGTAATCTACTTCCATCTCTCTAATATCAAGCTAAAAGAATTGCATCTCAAACTCTTTCCCAGTCAACCACTGAAATTAGCAAGCTTACACTAGGCTAGAAACGAATCAAGTTACCTTCGAACTCTAGATGGCCGAGACCTTCGGGACTTCCACTGGAAACTGATGGATCTCGTCCATCCATGGATTATTCTCTTTCGCGGGATTCACAGTGCGAAGAGCCTTCCAAACAGCACTATTGCACTTAAATCCCGAACCAAAAGCTATTTGCCATGTCCTGTCCCCTTTCTTGATCCTTCCTTTGGCTTCACTGTAAGCGAGTTCATACCACAGAGAGCTACTTGATGTGTTGCCGAACCGGTTAAGGGTCATTCTGGAAGGTTCCATGTGCCATTGCGAAAGCTGCAGATTCTTCTCTAGTTCATCGAGCACAGCTCTTCCTCCAGCATGAATACAGAAATGCTCGAAGGCCAATTTGAAATCTGGGATGTATGGCTTCAATTTCATCTTGAAAAGCTTCTTTCCGACCAGAGTCGCGAAGAACAGCATCTGTTCGGACATTGGCAACACAAGAGGACCCAATGTTGTAATGTTTGTCTTCAGCGCGTCTCCAGCCACTGCCATCAAATCCTTGGACAGAGATACTCCGATCCTTCCCGTGGGATCCTCCTTTTGAGTTATACAAGAGAAGCACTTATCGTCTGCACCCTTGTGGGTCCGAACAGTGTGCACCAATTTGTACTTGGAGCGCCAGTAGTCGGATCTTTTGTTGGATAGCAAAATTGCAGCTCCTCCCATCCTGAATAAGCAATTCGACACAAGCATTGATCTCTCATTTCCAAAGTACCAGTTTAGAGTTATGTTCTCCATGCTAATGACCAAGGCATAAGAATTTGGATGCACTTGGAGAAGGTCCTTAGCGAGATCAATCGAAATCAAACCAGCGCTGCATCCCATTCCACCGAGGTTGTAGCTGATGATATTCCCTCTCAACTTGTAATGATTGATGATCATTGCAGATAGAGATGGGGTTGGGTTGAACAAACTACAATTGACAATGAGGATCCCAATGTCTTTTGGTTTCAAAGATGTCTTCTCAAACAGTTTATCAAGAGCGCCAAACATTACCATCTCAGCCTCCTTTCTTGCTTCTGCCATACAGGGGTTCGGAGGTACTCTTATAACTGCCTCCGGAAGGTAAGTCGACTCCCCTAGTCCCGACCTCTCAATAATTTTCCTTTGAAACTCAAGATTCTCTTCAGTGAACGTACCCGCCAATTGCGACCTCTCCATGAAGATCTGCCTAGTGCATTTCCTTTCACTGTCGGGCTTATAACAGGAGAAATCGACTAGATAAACGGGTTGAGACCGCGTGAGGAAGTAAAGGGTAGACAGGAAGACAAGAAGGGTCGAACATAGGATCACCGAGATCAGATTGAACCGCAGCTGATCCCAAAGGTCATGGAGGTCCTGGATCGAGAACGTGGAGAGTTGTGCAGCAATGACAACAAGAAGAGGGGTCAAGAAGAGGTACATCCCATGGGTTATCACATAATGATATCCGAGCTTCACATACTTCAGTTTCACTGATTGCTTGAAATCAGGAAGCTTCCTAGAGGATGACTCTTGTATCAACGGCCCATTCGAGTTCGAAGACAACATCTTGTTCTCTTTTCCGGGGGCAAATCAAGATACTCAAATGGGCTCCCCAAGTCTAAACCGACTCGAACTGAATGCAACAGGGAAATTAGGCGCGGACACTACCCAAGAAAGAGACTTTCAAGCAAAACACGTCCGAATGATTGCGAAAGATTACACCATCACACTGAATCAAGAGAACGGCAATGGCAAAGGTACAGACCAGAGAGAGGGAGAGAGTCAAAATGCGAAATTTCCCAACAAACAACCGCAGAAAACCAGCGGAGCAGCCTCAATCCCTGCAAGATCGACAAACCCATTTCTTGAAATCAGCAAAAAGAGAATCTTTTTAACTTCCGCGAACAGGAAAACCTCCACCCCGCACGCCACAGACATCTAGCAACGACGTGCCCAAAAGAGAACGAACGGAAGGAGCAAAGCCAACGCAGTTGCCGACACAACACCTCGAAGCACACAATCGACAGCAACCCAAGAACGCAGAGCGAGGCTAGAGAGACAAACCGAACCTGGGACGACGAATCTGACCAGACATTCCGCCTCGTTCTTGTCGCCTGAGAGGAACAATGGCCGGAGAGAGAGAGAGAGAGAAGAGTTTGAGGAGCTCGATAGATGTAAAAAAATGGGAAGTGCGTGTCCTCTGGCAAAGCGCAAGGCGATGTCATGGCAGAGCGATGCATATATAAGCTGTCAAATGCTCTACGGGAGGTGCGGACCCCTGGAGTGCCACAACTTGGCACAAAGGAGCACTTTGGTGCCAAAACTTACAAATGGTACACTTAAGTGCCAAAATCGGAGCAAAAGGGATCACTTAAGTGCCAACGGCAAAAAATTCCGGCCAAATTGCCACGTGTCCATTTTCCGACGAGTTAATTTGCTGACGTGGCATTTTTTTAAAATAAAAAATCCACATGGCATTTTTTCAAAATAAAAAAAATCCACGTGGCAAATTTTTTTTTAAAAAAATTGTCCACGTCAGATTTTTAAAAAATTAAAANCCATTCGAGTTCGAAGACAACATCTTGTTCTCTTTTCCGGGGGCAAATCAAGATACTCAAATGGGCTCCCCAAGTCTAAACCGACTCGAACTGAATGCAACAGGGAAATTAGGCGCGGACACTACCCAAGAAAGAGACTTTCAAGCAAAACACGTCCGAATGATTGCGAAAGATTACACCATCACACTGAATCAAGAGAACGGCAATGGCAAAGGTACAGACCAGAGAGAGGGAGAGAGTCAAAATGCGAAATTTCCCAACAAACAACCGCAGAAAACCAGCGAAGCAGCCTCAATCCCTGCAAGATCGACAAACCCATTTCTTGAAATCAGCAAAAAGAGAATCTTTTTAACTTCCGCGAACAGGAAAACCTCCACCCCCGCACGCCACAGACATCTAGCAACGACGTGCCCAAAAGAGAACGAACGGAAGGAGCAAAGCCAACGCAGTTGCCGACACAACACCTCGAAGCACACAATCGACAGCAACCCAAGAACGCAGAGCGAGGCTAGAGAGACAAACCGAACCTGGGACGACGAATCTGACCAGACATTCCGCCTCGTTCTTGTCGCCTGAGAGGAACAATGGCCGGAGAGAGAGAGAGAGAAGAGTTTGAGGAGCTCGATAGATGTAAAAAAATGGGAAGTGCGTGTCCTCTGGCAAAGCGCAAGGCGATGTCATGGCAGAGCGATGCATATATAAGCTGTCAAATGCTCTACGGCTACAACTAAAATAATTAGTAATTTTGTAGGCTTTTTAACTAAAAACGAATTGGTCTAGATACACGTAGATATCTACCGTATATTATACGGCGCAAGCTTCCAAAAAAAATTAATTTTCAAAAATATAAACTTTTCCTAAAAATAAACAAGAGGAGGAACTATCTCTGTCACACACTAAATTATCCATGGTGCATAATTGTACTTATCAAATGTTTGCCTGAAGAGGTAACTGAAAAATAACCGAAATAAGTTCCAAATAAATCGAGTCAATCACGCCAGAATTTACTTTGTTATCTCTGGACTGTGACTTTGTTTTTTACGATTTCATACTTCAAATCTTTTGGTACATGCAAATTGGTCCTTTTCCAGCCCATAATTTCAGACAACTTAAAATACTGACGAGGCATCATTAACATGTCACAATTTCATCAGTACTGATGGGGTCTGAACTCAGTGCAACATCAGTAGAATCCAAGAAAAGCCTACCCTCGAACGTTTGGATTGACCCTAGTCGAAACAGAGAAAGAGACGAGTCGAGTCATTTCTAAATCCAAGAAAAAGAAGAAGAAGAAGAAGAAAATCAGTACTTCTCTTCCCAAAACCAGAGGAGATATCAACCTTACACCCCTACCGAACAAGATGAAGTGAAAGCTTTTTAAAGATGGGTAGAATGAAAACAATTGAGGGGACCAGAAGAGAACACATCCTCTTTTGAGATTTGATGGCGAGAGGACAAAGCCTCTTGCCTTGATTTTTTCCTCTGAGCAGGGATTGGATTTGACTGTGATGGGTCGATCTTGCCTCATGTTTACTGGAGATCCGCTTGGTCCCCCACAAAGCATATACAGCTCCATTTGAGAAGGCAATTTGAATCAGCCGAAGTCCCTCTGATCTTCCATCGTTCATTAATGATTCTTGAAATGTGTAAGAGGTACACTGAATCTAGTGTATTAGATACGACAAAATCGACAGTGCCCTTCAAATGACGTATCAAAATCATGTGAGAATACATAATTGTCTATGTTAGTTAGCTCATCTAAAGTTCCTTAGCCTCACGCATGAAATTTTTTAATAAGCTACATTCCTATCGAGATTAAGGAATCTGCCCCCTGTGGGGCCTCCTCTCTGAGTAAAAAATCTCTGTCTCAACACCCTAAGCTAATAAGATCTTTTGTCAATACTTGTTATCCCTTTTTAAAAAATCTAAAGAGAATATTGCATATTGGACCAAAATATATGAATCACATTATAACAATTAAAATTCTAGAGATCATATTACATCTTAAACCATTGTTTATGAACTATTTATATTATTATCCCTTAAAAAAATACAATCAAACATGCTCGAAAAATAAGGGAAAATGACACAAATATATATAAACTATAATTCAATATGCAATGTAATACTTGAATTTTTAATTTGTTCAATGTAGCTATTGTACGTACATGTTCATGTTGAATGTTGTATTTTCATTAAATCAAGTTTAGGGATAACATTGAACATATTCATATAATTTATAAACTAAATTGAATATGTATTAAAAGTACATTAATCATATTAAATAAATTAAAATTCAAAGAGGAGTGATCGATTCAAAATCTAATTGATTCCACCTAGGAGTTGGGAACCGAACCAAGGGGATTAGTCCCCTTTTTGAGGAATCAAGGATTAGACCTGATCAATCAGTCCGGTTTGATTCCTAAGTGGTCCAATGAAACAGGTCTATTTCACAGTTTCCATTAGGAAAACCAAAAATTACCGTCTAGTATCCCTCGTGACATCGCTAATTCGAATTTTACTCAATAGGACATATACATAATAAAGACGAATGCAAATTTCATACGATGTCCAGTGAATGCTTAGACCACAAACCAAAAATTTAAATATATATTGATTTGGTTTGGTTCTTATTTTGGAATTGGCAATCGGATCGAAAATAACCGGTTCTATTTTTATGCAACCAAGAATCGGACCAACACCTCTAGAATTGGAACTGGTTCAATCCAATCCAGATTTTTTTTTATTCAGGCGATTTAATATGTTCATATCTTAGTTCAAGCGCAACATTACATATTAGATCAAAATTTAAAGATCATATTAAATAAATTAAAACTCATATTTACGTATTGAATTAAACTTCGTGAATTTTTTGTGTAATTATCAACTTTTCCATAAAAAAGTCGAAAACTAGATAAAACGAGCTTGTCTGCGTCCTGCTGAAAGGGTGCACATTTTTACTAGCTCGTTGAAACCGTAGGATCCACCTCCGCCGACCGTTTCAATAGCGGATCTTG
Organism: Corymbia citriodora subsp. variegata; assembly: GCA_014858505.1. NCBI lineage: Eukaryota > Viridiplantae > Streptophyta > Magnoliopsida > Myrtales > Myrtaceae > Corymbia > Corymbia citriodora. The sequence goes on from CM026419.1 coordinate 4,090,581, forward strand.
ATCCACACAATCCCCGTCCCATCTCCAAGAAAGTGCCATGGGCTCCCCTCTCATCAGCTTCGCATCTTCCTCGCACCAGAAAACCGAAGACAACGGAGGCAATGTCGCATTGCTCGTCTCCATCATCGCCTGCACATTCCTTCTCTCCCTTCTCCAAGCTCAAGCTCTTCAATGGCAACCGCAGGCACCCGGCAACCATCTCCATGGGGCCGCGCTTCAGAGCCTCTGCCGCCGATGTTCCCGACTTCCTCTCCGCCGACTGGTACTGTTTCTGCGGAAATCCTTCATTACATTGTTTTATGGTGCAAGGGGTCCATAATCCTTGGTGTTTTGCTAACGAATTATAGGGGGTCGGACTTGTTGCGGAGAGTCTGTTAGCTCTTGCTCTTTCTTGATTTGGAATTGGAGGATGGTGGATAACCAATCCGATAGTTGGTTAGCTAGATGAGTATGATGTGTTGTTTTCTGGGCTTTGCTCTTGAGTTTGGTCGAGTGGTTCAAGAAACGGTGTAGTGTATGATTTTAGGTTCAGGGCGTATGTTGATTCGGTTGTACCCACCTTCATGTGTGAAAGGTTTGTGTTTGGGCCACCAATTCGAATTTTTGTGCACTTTATATAGTCTATGAATCAGTGCTTGTTTAGTTTTCAGTAATCACTTGTTCTGATTCTACATATTGATTCTGCTCAATATTCTACTTCAGAGACTGTGAATTTTGTCCCCCTAGGGGTGACAATTAGTGTTCACCAGACGAATTCCAATTATTAATTCATGTGTTTGCAAAATGTTATGATTCTCGTTAAATATGCTACATAATTAGTTTATTGGGAGCTTATATTATTTCCAAGCTCCTCATATATGCTTCGATAAACATGTCAGTTCATATAAAATAATTAAAAATTATTGTGAAATCCAATCCTTTAAAAATTTATGGCTCGAAATATATTACTACTCTGACAATAGCTCAAAATTTATTATACTCATAAAACACTTTACTTTATTGTCTCTTAAATATAATTTTCTTTTTATGATTTCATGCTTCAATCTTTTGGTGCAATTAAGAAATTTAACATATGTATAAATTCGTCTTCTTTCCAGCCCATTATTTATAACAACTTAAGATATCGAGGCGGCATCATTAACAACGTGTCAACATTTCATCGGAATCATTATGATCCAAACTCTGTGCGACATCAATAGAATCCAAGAAAGCGTACACTTGCATACCTACCTAGGTCGATCCTCACCGGAAAAAAAGTAGAGTCGCGAGAAAGAATAGAAGAAAGACACGAGTTTAATATTTTACAAAAACACACACTCGCCGCCACTTCTCTTCCAAAAACCAAATGATGTCAAACCAGACACTCCCTCGACAAGATGAAGTGAAAGCCTTTTTAAAGATTGGTAAAATGAAGACTACCGAGGGGACCAAAAGAGAACGCTTCTCGTTTGGGATTTGATGGCGAGAGTACAAAGCCCCTTTGCTTTTATTTTGCTTTTAGCAGGGATTGGATTTGACTGTGACGAGTCAATCTGGCCACTAGATCTGCTGGGTCGCCCACATGGCACGGCCAACGCAGACACAGCTCCATTAAAGAGGGGCATTTCAAAATCCCCCAAAATCCGTCTGATCCCCATCTTTTATTAATGATTCTTGAGATGTGTACGAGGTACACTGCATAATATCTTATGTATTAGATACGACAACATGCATGGGCCCTTAAAATAAGTATTGAAATTACGTATAAATATATGATTATCTATGTTATCATCCCTTTACAAAAATTCAAAGACAATATCATACATTGAACCAAAATTTATTGATCACATTACACATATTAAAATTCCAAATACTATATTGCATATTGAATCACTATTCTTGAGTCATTTGTATTATTTTCTCTTTAAAAAAGTACAATCAAATATGCTCAAAAAATAAGAGAAAATGACATAAATGACTTATAAATTATGATATAATATGCAATGTAATCACTGAATTTGCAATATATTCAATGTGACCTTATACTTTTGGCACATGTTCATGTTAAATATTATCTTTCTATTAATTCAAGTTCAAGGACAACATGGAACATATTCATACAGTCTAAGGATGTAATTGAACATATATTAAAAGTACATTAATCATTATGAGCAAATTAAAAAGTCAAGTATGGGTGATTGATTCCTAATCCAATTTGGCTCCACCTAAGAATCGGGAACAGACTAGAGGGACCAATTCCCATTTTGAGGAACCAAGGATTAGGCCTAACTAACTAGTCTGGTTCAATTCTTGAGCGGTCCAATGAAATTGATCTATTCTACGACTTCCTTAAGGAAAACCTAAAATTATCGCCTAGTGTCCCTCGTGACATTGCTAATTTGAATGTTAGTCAATTTGGACATTCAGAGAATAAAGACAAATGCAAATTTCAAACGATGTCCCATAAATGCTTAGATCACAAACAAAAAACCTAAAGGAAAAACAAGGTTTTAAGAAATTAAAAAAATAATTGTTTATAAATTGATTGGGCCTAGTTGCTTGGGTTCCCACCTTGAAACTGGGAACCTTATAAAAAAATAACCAATACTATTTTTATGGAACCGAGAATTGAACTGACACCCTCTAGCACTTGAGCTAGCTGAGTCCAGTCATGCGGTTCTCGACTCAAGATCACATTTAAGTTCAAGAATGATATTACACTTTAGATCAAAATTTAAAGATCATATTAAATAAATTAAAAATTCATGAATTATTTGCATACTGAGTTAAGATTCAAAAACTTTTTGTGTAAGGGTTTGTTTGGAATCCATCCAATTTCTTTATTTTTCTGTTCTTTTGTTCCTTGAAATAGAAAAAGAACAAAAATCCGTTTGGTAACGCCAATTGATTTTTCTATTCCCGGGAATAGAAAGTTGTTCCTAGAAGTAGAAAATAGTAGCTTCTTGTTCCTAAGAACAATTTCTATAAATTATTTCTTGAATTATTACTTATGACCAATCGTTGTCCATTGACCATCACCTGTCGAGCTTCAACCGTCGGTCGTTGATCGCCGCCAACCTCCGCCGACCTCTGACCACTGGAGACCATAAATTGGCTATTGACTACTGCCCTTTGCTTGATGACTAGGACTGGCAACTTGCGATCGGCGACCTGCGGCCAGTGGCAATCGGCAACCGGTGGCAGCAACCGACGGCGGCAGTGACTGGGGCAATCGCAATTGGCGATTGATGACGACCGATGACCAACCATTGGCGGCTAGCCGCCAAACATCAGTTGGCACCCATTGGTCGCCAGTCGCCAATCATCGATCGGCCAGTTGTTGCCCGCTGGTCGCCACCCGCCGCCATCAAAGAAAAAAGAAGTAAATTTTTTTTGTTAGTACCAAACGTATTTCTATTCTTTTTCTATTTCAAATATAAGAAATTTATGTAGTTACCAAATACCTTGTTTTATTCAGAAATTGTTCCAAGGAGCATAAAAAAAATAAAAAATTCAAGAATAGAAATGTTACTAAATGGACTCTCATCATCCAGAAAAAAATAATTTTTTCTCGAGAAAGTTGAAAAGTACACGAAACGAGCTAGTCTGCATCCTGCTCAAAGGGTGCGCGTCTTTACTAGCCTATTGAAATCGTTGGATGCACCGCCACCGAGCGTTCCGACCGCGGATCTCGATCCACACTGTCCCACCCATCTCCAAGAAGTGCCATAAGCTCCTCTCTCATCAACTTCGCATCTTCCTCGACCAGAAAACCGAAGAGAACAGAGGTGATGTTGTTTTGCTCATCTCTGTCATCTCCTGCACCTTCTCTCCTTTCTCCAAGTTCAAGCTCTCCAATGGCAACCATTGGCACCTGGCGGCTGTCTACGCACTCTTCAGAGCCTCTATTGACGTTCCTAATTTCCTCTCTGCCGAATGGGAGTGTTTTTGTAGAAATCCCACTTAAACTTTAGAGAAATGTGTAAGGACCTGGGGCTCGCTGAGTAATATTGTCCGCTTTGGGCCGAGGCCCGCACGGCTTTAAAACGCGTTACTCAGGGAAGAGGGATCCCAGCCTTATAAACCATCCCAGGACTCCCCCCCTAGGCGATGTGGGACTCTCCCCCTAGGCAAGAGACATGTGACCCTCCTCCCTTGCGCACGTCCGAGGACCGAGGCGCGGACGCACCGCCATCCCTCCTCCTCGCGCACCGTCGCTCGGGCTGTCACATTCTCCCCCCCTTCGGGCACAGCGTCCTCGCTGTGGCCTCACACGCGGTCGGGAGTCGGCTCTGATACCATTTGTAAGGACCTGGGGCTCGCTGAGTAATATTGTCCGCTTTGGGCCGAGGCCCGCACGGCTTTAAAACGCGTTACTCAGGGAAGAGGGATCCCAGCCTTATAAACCATCCCAGGACTCCCCCCTAGGCGATGTGGGACTCTCCCCCTAGGCAAGAGACATGTGACCTCCCTCCCTTGCGCACGTCCGAGGACCGAGGCGCGGACGCACCGCCATCCCTCCTCCTCGCGCTCCGTCGCTCGGGCCGTCACATTTGTAAGGACCTGGGGCTCGCTGAGTAATATTGTCCGCTTTGGATCGAGACCCGCACGGCTTTAAAACGCGTTACTCAGGGAAGAGGGATCCCAGCCTTATAAACCATCCCAGGACTCCCCCCTAGGCGATGTGGGACTCTCCCCCTAGGCAAGAGACATGTGACCCCTCTCTTGCGCACGTCCGAGGACCGAGGCGCGGACGCACCGCCATCCCTCCTCCTCACGCACCGTCGCTCGGGCTGTCACAGTCTTCACAAAAAATGTTATATATTGAGTGCATAACATGTTGTAATGTTTGTGAAGTTGATTGCTTAACGGGTCATGTTTAATTGCTTGCTCTTTGTCAATTTGTTATGGATTCACTTATTCTATTTGATTGTTACATGTTAATGTTATGTGATTTTTTAGAAATCGATGCATGTAGAACCGATCTTCGATATCTTCATGACTTTTAATTATCATTTCTTGAACTTTGAGTACACAAATTTTAGAAAATAAAAAGATCATTGAATATGTGTTTGATACTTGAGATTGTGATCGACGCATGTTGATGAGTGAAGTGAACCGGTGCCTATACACTAATTATTTGATTGAATGGGAAATAAGGTCATTGAGCCTGCTCGTGTGCTTATTTTCAAGTTTGATGCATGTAATTGTTAATTACTTGCTTAAGCCTGATGCATGTTCGTGGGTAATCTCAAAGAACACATCAGAACTCGACTTTAGAGGTTATGACGTTGTCACGGTAAGTGAATAATTATGATGATAATGATCATAAACCATGTCTAATAATGAATGGGGATAACATTTCATGGCATGTTGTGCATGTAATTCCAAAAGGCCAAGCCCGAGATTATTTCTAATCTGTCGATTGGATGACTCTTGTTTGTTTACTTGCCACGTTTTGTGTGCTTTTGTTTTAATCAGTGTTTGTTTCAATTGTAAACCGTTCATTTAGAATTAGTTAAAAATTAGGGTATGTGAAGAAAGTGGCCTCAAAGACGGCAATGGTTGATGTCATTTTCGACCCTTCCTTTGTACTATTCATTTGACACCCAACATATGTCTCGGGTTTTTTATTGCGTTGTATAAAAATCCGACTAGTTCTAGGTTCCTCTCCTCTCTTCCCTTTTACATGTAATTTCATAGGATTGCATGTTTAGATTTACCGCTTTCTTTAGTTGTTCACTTTCCGCACTGCAATTTCAATTAAAAATTGTCTGCTTTTCTTTTTCCATTTTTTTCTAGAATTAGAATGACATGAAATTAATATCCATGCATGATCACCTTTTCATTTTAAATGGCATGCAAAAGTAACAAGACATGTATGAACACCTTAGGTAAAACACGATGACTATTAGGTACTGAAAGGGCGCTAATAGAAACATCGATGTAACCCAAGCCCCCAAACTCTAGATCTCTAGTTGAGTAGGAATCGAGGGAACCTCTCCCGACCCTTGATTGGGCTCTATAGCTATCCCCCAAATTGAGGCTAGTGGTGACTTTAAAACATTTATCTTACGTTATTAATCAACTTGGATAAAAAAAAAATTACTTCTGGCTGGTGCATGGGGTATGGATTTAGGAGAATCCGCACTCGCAATCAATCCTTTTTGGAGGGCCACCTCACGTAAATACCCCTAAATGCTATCCCTCCCAACACTAACCGTCGCTAAGGGTGGGCCATAATAGGCTTGGCGACTTCGCTAGGGACTGGTTACTAGACTAAGTAGACTTGAAGTCGTAAGAAAATATTTTCGTGTTTTCACTAATGTGTCTCGTGTCAGATCGCTTGCGTGTCAAAGTCACATGGATAAGAAGGCACACTGCTAACGACATATTAAATGGTTTTATAGGTGGGAAGTATAAGGGGTGTTGTGATTGCAAACCTTTATTTTGCAAGTGGTGTAAGGATGAATGAATGAATAAGGGGTTTATATCGAAATGTTGATTGTTTAAAGTTTTAAATGCATTTTTAAAAGTTTTAACACTACACTGCACACACAAACGTGGTCTAAAACGTCGATTGCCCAAATTATAGCCATTAAGAGGGTTAATGGGTGGAATTCGTGAGTGAAGACTCATAGTAATCCTCTTTCCATTTAACTCGCTCATCTTCTTAATGGAAGTTGCACTGATTGACAATAGTAGCAGTTCGTAAACTACTTCCATTAATCCAAATGGGGACCTTGAGCCTTTAGCACCCTACCCCTAGGCATCAAAACCTCACTATCCTCATGCAATATTTGATTTGTGCTTGACATGGTTTGGTTGGTAAGAATCGTTCCTTTTTCATTAAATGGTATGCTTCTTTATTTTCAAATTTTTATTTTGTACTTTACTGTTACAAAAAAAAACGATGGATCAAATGCCCATAGGTTAGAATCTAGATGGACAAGTCCAAGATCAACATCATTTTCTACTCCAAGAGGACTCAAGGACATTTAGGAAGGACTTAGCTTGGAGCACCAAAATTATGTGACAAAACGGATTAATCATCTTTCGACACCATTGGAGGTCGACAGTCAAATCGCTATGATTAAGGCATTGGTCCACTTTTCGAACCCTTCGACTCAACCTTTGTGTTTAATGGGAATAAGTTGACCTCTACAATTGAGGAGTTCAAAGCTGTCATTGGGTTGACTCCCGTCTCCCTCGATTTTCTGATACCACCAATCAATCAAAATCCGGTTTCAATCATGAGCCAATTTTTAGATATTCTTTCTTATCAAATTTGAGCTGTCCTTAAGGGAAGTTGTAATTCCATGGGATACAACTTCCTTGAGAAATATTTCTCCAACCTCAAAATTAACTTTGGGAATCAAATTTCCCGCACATTCATTTTCATGTTTTTTGGTTTCATTATATTCTCTCACACCCAAAATAAAATGGATCCTTTGGTCACTTATGTTGTTAATCAAGTTTGTGCTTTTAAACGTTTCGTACACATGGTCCTCACCGAAACCTTTGTGTCTTTCACCCATTTTAAAGAAAACCAATGTGGTATTCTTAGGGCTCAGTTAGGTCTTCTCCATGTTTGGCTTGTTCTCATATGATATTAAGGAATTCACCCCTCATATGAGAATTGTCAACATTTCAAAGTACCATCACCTTATCCTCATGTTCCACAATGAAATCAATTCTTTTCCTCCTTGGACTTTCTCCCTTTGGTTCCACTACCTCAAGAGATTTACCCTAAGTCAAATTTAGTGGCATGCTCGATGGTTAAAGATCACTGTGGTGCACTTTATTGGCAGGGTTGATGAGCCCTTCAACCCTCTTGTAGGGTTGACAGGTTTAATGTCATATTACCCTTCAAGGGTACTTCGTCTACAGACTTCAAATGGTCCCACCAATCCTCATGTTGGGTTGATATAATCTCAATTATTGCAAAGAAGTTATAGAAGGTAACCAAAGTGACCATGTCATTAGTGTGATTCTTCATGCCATCAGAGTTTGGTATAGATCTCCTACATTGTGCATCGCCATGGTCAATGAGTCTAAATTGGAGGGAGAGGTGAAAGTTTACCATGCAATGACTGATTATATTCATTAACAAGTGGAGCTTGAGCTCGAAGTCAATCTCCCAAATATTCCCGAATCTCAACAACCCCAACCAAAGTAGCTTGTTGAGGCAAATCACACTTTAGCTAACAAAGAGCATTTGAGCCATGATAACAAATGCCCTTGTGTGACTCTTTCTAGTTTTTAGATTTTCATCTGAGATTTTCTGTGTATTTTCCTTTCATACCGTGAAAAGAGGAAATTTCTTTGTACTTTCCTCATTTTTTTGTAATTGGGATTTCCCTATATTCATTTTCTCATTACATGTAATTCACATCATTTGACATAATCAAAGGTTTCCCTTGTAATCATTCCATTCAATCAATGAAATTTCATTGCACATTTTGATGTAACTTTTAGAAAGGGCATTCGGATTAAACGTTTGTTGTTGTCCTTGTTAATTTTATAATTTCTTTTGAAGAAATTTTAATAAAAGCATGTTATATGATACTAAGGTCATATACACTTATTATTATTATTATTATTATTATTATTATTATTATTTTATCTCAAGAAAATATAGAATTGACAAGGCTTGTATTTTCTTGACTCTTTGATTACATTCTAACTTGAGTTCATTTTCTTTCAACAAATTGGCTAAATCATGGCTTAGATACACTCTATTATTCTTACCCATCATCAAGCAAGGATGGAAAATGAAGACACTTGAACCTGCATTGCTACCATTTTAAACCAAATGGCACAAATGATGGCAATGCTCACTGATCTTTCGAACTAAATGAAGAATTTCACTCCCATCGCCCCTGCTGCTGCGACAACTACCTCCACCATTCCTATTGACACCCCAGTGGCATATTCTATTGAGAAAGGACCTACTAAAGGGGTCCCCATTGCTACTGACCTAGAGGCGCCATCCAAAGAAACTCTCGTCGCTCATTTAGACGAGGAGAGCGCAAGACTTCTTGCAAAAATGGAGGAATGCCTCTGCATGCTGCAAGGCTACCAACTCCAAGGGTTCGACAAGCTGTTGCCCTTCATCAAGGTACAACTCCCAGATTTCTATGAAAAGTTAGAGTTCTCAAGAAAATATGATGGAACTAGGTGCCCAAAGACCCATCTCAAGTACTATTTGGGCAAGATGGCTCGATATTCCAATAACACTTTGTCATCGATCGACACCTTTCAAGGTAGCTTGACCAATACTACACTAACGAATTCCTTCAACAACATAAGTTTAACTCCGAAATCATGCCAACCCTTGAAAATTTCAGAGCTTATGCTCAAAGATGGGGGGCTATGGCCTCCCAAGTCAAACCTCCCTTGATTAAAAAGGAGGTTATGCAACTGTTGCAACCCGCCCTCGATGATGGTCGGTGTCGGGAAAGACCGAGTTTAGAGGTATTTACTCACGAGATAGTCATCAAAGGGCAAGTCATCAAAATGGCTTGAACACATCATCAATGACAATCATATCCACTAGAAGGTCCATTGATCATAAGTGTGGATTCTCACAAATCAGTACCCCACGCAACAGCAAGACAATTCATTTTATTTATCTTAGTTAATTAATCACTAAAATAAAGAGTTAGGAGTCGCCACTAGCCTCGATTTGGGAGCAGGCTACAAAGCCCAATCAATGGTCGGGAGAGGTTCTCTTGATTTCTATGCAACTAGAGCTCCAAGGTTCGGGGAATTGGGTTACACTAATTGTTTCTATTAGCACCCTTTCAGCACCTAATAGTCTTCGTGTTTTACTTAAGGTGTCCATGCGTGTCTTGTTACTTTTTCGTACCATTTTTAAACTAGGAATGTGACCATGCGTGGATGTTGGTTTCATGCCATTCTAATTCTAAAAAATGGAAAATGAAAGGCAAACAAGTTTAATTGAAATTGTAGTGCATAAAGTAAACAATAAAGGAAAGCAGTAAATCTACACATGCAATCCTAAAAATAAAAAATAAAAAGTACTTGTAAAGGGAAGGAGAGAGAGAAGGAAAGGAAGCCAAGCCTCCTCAAGTTTTTATACAATGCGATAGAAAACCCGAGATATATGTCAGGTGTCAAATAAATAGTATAAGGTAAGAGTCGAAAAGGACATTGACCATTGCTATCTTCAGGGCCACCTTCTTCACATACCCTACTTCATAACTAATTCTAAAGGAAAGGTTTACAATGGAAACAAACATCAATTCAAACAAAAGCACATCAAACATGGCAAGTAAACAAACAATGGTCATCAAATCAATGGATTAAAAATGGCCTTGGGGTTGGCCTTTGGAGTTACATACACAATGTACCCCAAGTGTTATCCCCATTCATTATTAGACATGGGTTATGATCATTATCAAACATCACAAGTATTCACTTGCAGTAATTAACATCATACCCCTAAGGTTGCGTTCCAATGTGTAACCCAAAATTACCTGCGAACATGCATAGGTTTAACGCTAGTATCTATCAATCACATGCATTGAACTTGAAAATAAGCACATGATTAGGTCCAAAGACCTTATTTCCCAATCAATCGAGCAATTAGTGTACCGGCACCAGTTCACTTCACTCACCAAGTATGCATAGGCCACAATTTCAAATGTCAAACATGTATTTGATGGCTTTTTTATTTTTTGAGAATTTTTTATTTAAATTTCATGAAAAGAAAAACAAAAGTCATGAAGACATCAAGAATCAGTTCTGCATGCATCATTTCCTAAAAATTACGGAACGGGTATATGTCACAATCAAACATAACAGGGGATCCAAAACACCTTAAAAAGGAACAAGCAATTGAACATGACCCATTGAGCAATCAGCTTCACAAAAATTACAGTACATAAAGCACTCAAAAATTACATTTTTCATGAGACAACTCATTAGGATGAGCTACTTGTGAATTTATAAAAATCCAAGAACATGACATTACGCATCAGAACAGAACAGTTCAGCAGCAAATAGATGCAATCTTATGAGGATATGAACGTGTTAAAAATGTCAAAAATTCATGAAAGTTTACCACATGATAGTCCTGAGGATTCAAAACAAAGTTTATGAAGGGTCTGAGTTTCATATCACAACAGAAAAATTCCAAACAAAATGGCAAAGTAAAGACATACAGATGTTCACAAGTGGGTTCCGAATTTCATGCTTTTCCAGATTACAGGGGAACTTTGTAAAAATGGAAAAGTGGTACAGTTGATATGAAAATGTCTTGATTCTAGTGTCATTAGAAAGCTTAATGAATTTCCTAAGACTTTGTAAGAGATGACATGGTCAATTAAGGTCATATACTCATTCAATCATGGACATTTTCATGCACATGCAAATTGACTCAATTCAGGGTAGCAAGAAGATGAACAGATCGTATGGTTTAACTTCCCTAAATGACAAGGCAAAAGTGTAAAATAAATCATACAGGTCGAGCATCAAACCACAAACAACTCTCATTAAGGGGGTCGAAGCCCTAATGCAATCATTAAGCATGATATGAAAATGTCAATGATGGAATGTACATTGAACATGTTCATGCTAACAAAACCTAATTACATGAAAACAACCGATGATGGGATGAAATGATGTTCAATTAGCATCACATAAGTCTCCCTAAGGTAATATTTTAACATGCAATGATGTTCGTGAGGTGTTCATAGACAAATAATCACAATCAAGTGCACAATCATACACAAATGGTTACTTGAGTTTGTACAGGGCTATACATGGGTGAGGTCGATTTTTGGGGAAATTGGCCTATTCAATGACACCAAAAAATCACAAGAAAAATATATGACATGATCAACGCTCATATGAAAAAATTTCTAGAAGGAGTCAACTTGAAAAGAGTTCCGAAAAAGTCACAATAAAATCAACAATGTCAGAATTTCGGATTCCAAAACATGTAGACCAGTAGAATAGAGGACTTATTTGAGTGGATTTGCCTAGTTGTGCTCATTGGAAAATTTCGAGAAACAATTATGTTATAACCCTCATCCATATGCAAAACTTTCAGGAAAAACACCAGATTAGATTCTCATCACAAAAATCAGAAAAAATTTGCAAAACCCATACATGCAATCAGGAACCCTGAAAAACAGTAGGTGTGATGATGTTAGGGCTGTTCGTCCTATCATGGTGATCTCTAAAATTTTCAATAAAAATATATGTTCTAGATTAACATGTTGTGAAAATTTTTCATGAGGAACCATCTCAAAATTTTGATAACAAAAATCTGCAAAACATCGCAAAGCAGTAAAGGTCGGATCTATCATAGAACAACAATCACCAACACATCATCACAGAACACAGAGGCGACTTTGAGGAAAGATTTCAATTATCAAATGTAGGCTGACCAGAGTGATCTATAGCTGGTCGGAATGCTTATCAAGTCTATCTTAAAAGTTGAAGAAGGCTCAAACTCATTTGAACAAGTTTTCAAACTCAAATGAAGAGTTCTTTTCCAGATGTATCAGTCTGGAATCGGAACCTAACAGATTAAGAACAATATCCTAATCAAGCCTACTCACACAACATTTAATCAAGCAAATCCATCCATGAACATCAAGAAGCATCACCACAATCTCATCAATCACTGAATTGAGCCTAAACTCAAGCTTTAGCCCCAATCATCTATTGCGATCTTACTTCATCGAGCTCATGTCAAGGAAACCAACCTTTATTGACGTTTAATCACCCAAGGAAGCTCAAATCTGCAAGGATCAATCACCAGCTGCCACATGATCAACACCAGGATGCTAGAGGAGGATTCCATCACTGGAGGAGGGCAAGATTAGTGTTGGACTGACACCGATCTTGAGCTAGATAGAACCGGTCTAAGCCTGGACCGGTCTTCAACCATCAAGGGGAGATCGTCTCTTACAGGACAATCGGAGTAGTGCCAAGGCTGCTGCTGGTCATCGAAGTATTAAGGAGAGGGAGAGGGAGACTGGTTGAGTAGGACTAGAGTCAGAGATCGCCTGAATGTGGCCGGTGATGGTGGATGAGGCGGTTGAGTCCAAAACTGCCCGCTGGTTTTAAAAGGGAAGAAAGGCAGGAAGAAGAGAGAGGATAGGTTCTTGAGAGAATTTTAGTTGGAGAGAGAATGTAGATCTGAAAAAACGGGCCTCCTCCTAAATTTTGGAGGGAAAACGAGTTATATACCTCTCCTTAATCTAAAATCCTAACATCGGATTAATCTGATGGCTAGGGATTAACCCATGTACCTAATGAACTCTTGAATTTCTAATCATGATTAACACATTAACATGTGCTAATTTGAAGGGCTGAGATTTAATGCAATTAATGGTTCACAAATTTTTTTAATTTCACTAAAACCTTGGGGGCATTTTGCAAACTCAGGAAATTTAAGGACATGGAGGAGCCAGATTTAAGTTGGGCCATTGCAAGGTGGTGGTCGCCAATCGAAAACTGGTTGGAGGATGGACGAACCGACCTCCTTCGCCAAGGATTGGTCTAATCAGTTGAACCGATCTTGTACCGATTCAATCGGTTCAATTGGAATTTGGGGTGCTTTTGATCCAATTTTTCTTGTTTAATTGAAAAGAAAACGGTCTAATTTTGAAGAGAAATGGACCAATTTCTAACAAGTTAGGCTAATTAAACCACAAAAATTCAATTTCATGATTTTTTATTAACCTAATTGTCTAATTATCATGAAAATTATTGGGCCCATACCATGGGCACACCAAATTGGACTTTTTAGGCCTTAAATTGGACAATTCTACAACTTATCAAGTCTAGAGTCCAATCTTGGACTCACCGGTTTCTTTCCTTTGTAGGCCGACTACAACTTATCAAGTCAGTGCTACATGCTATCCAAGCTTATTGGACCTCTATTTTTTGGCTCCCTTTCTCGATAGTGGATAAGATTGAACAAATTTGTAGGCAATTCCTCTGGAAAGGCCCTACCATAGGTCCGGGTGGTGCTAAGGTGGCGTGGGATGATGTATGCCTCCCCTACTCAGAAGGCGGACTTGGTGTAAGAAGAATCAGGGAAAGCAATAAGGCAGCCATGGCAAAGCATATATGGCTGCTATTCACTGATAAAGAATCACTATGGTGCAAGTGGATTCATGCTACATATCTTAAAAGGTCGTATTTTTGGATCTCTTCAACCCCCACCCTCTGCTCTTGGGCATGGCGGAAGATTCTAGCCCTAAGAGATGTCTTTAAGCCCTATTTCAGATGGAAGATAGGAGACGGGGAAACAATATCGCTTTGGTTTGATCCATGGCTTGATATTGGCTCTCTCGACTCAATATTCTCAAATAGCTACATCTACCAATCGGATCTTCTTAGACATGCAAAGGCAAAGAACCTATACTCCTCTGATGGGGAACAATTATGCCAAGAGCTGATAATGTGGCAAACACAAATTCCCCTTCTTTCAGCTGGTCAAGACACGTTTACTTGGTCCCGGGACTCTGCCGGGAAATTTTCAAGTGCGTCGGCCTGAGACACAATTCAACAAAAAGCCTCCCCGGTTCGCTGGTCCTCTTTTGTTTGGGACAAGGCCTTGGCCCCTAGACATCAATTTCTTCTTTGGCTTATAACCAAGAATCGACTCCCCACACAGGCATACCTCATGACATTTGGCAGGATTCCTAACTCTGTCTGTGCCTTGTGCAAGTCTACACCTGACTCAGTCAATCATTTATTTTTTGAATGCCATGTTTCTAATACTCTAGCAAATTTTTGGGCTGCTAAAAGTAACTTCTATGGAACAACTCCTCTTGGTCTAATAACCTCATTTGGGTTATCAACTCCATATCTGGAAAGGGATTTTACTGAGAGATAGCCCGGTTCTCCTTTGGAGCGCTATGCTATATCATTTGGAAGACTAGAAATGATATTCTCTTCCGTGGACACAATGTATATGTTCCTTCCATGAAAATGTACCTAGTTAAGGTGGTGAAAGACAAAGGCCTCGCCTACAAGTTGATTGTGGACAACCATAGAAATAGAAGGGCGCAGCGCAGCTGGGGGATAGATCCTCGAATTTTTGGAGAAGAGCCACTTTTAGGGCGTAGCTTAGGATGATGTGGGTTTCTATAACCCGTGCTTTGTGTAATTTAACCTTCTGTTTCCTAGAGACCGCGGTACCCTTCTACTCCAGTGACATGTAGTCCACTTGAGTATGTGTCGGTACCGTGTTCTCCCCCCTTGTATAGCTTTCTGGTCGATTCTAATACAACTTACCTTACCAAAAAACAAATTGGACAATTCTACCTAATTATCAATCTCAATTCACAAATTAATTGAAATTGAACTCAATTAAAGTTGCAAGACACCTATTAGTCTAATTACCCATGTCTAGGGAAACTTATTGTATTCAAATTGACCCTTAATCGATGACCTGACATTTTCTTCAAAATTAAATTAAGGTCCAATGTCCAAATTAAACCTCAATTCATTAAATTAAACCCTAGCCATGAATGGGTTGGCTTGAATTTCTTGAATTGAACTTCAATAACCCTATTTTCTTAAAGCCTAGTGAGCTAAATTTCCCAAATCAACAAGTTGGCAAGTGAATTTGCTAAAATCGACCCAAATTTGGACTTAACTCACAAAATTGAGTATAATAGAAGTGTTACCCAACAAATCATGAAGAATCAATTAGGACCCCCTAATTGGGGACAAAAGTGTCAATTCACATTTTTCTTTGCTTGAATGACTGAATGGATAATTGTCTCTAAATCAAATGTTATAAAAGGGACTAAACTTAATTATGAAAGTAGTTTCATTTTTGGTCGATTTTGAACCTAAAAACAAAATATTTGGAAAATTAGGTTCTTAATCAATTTTCAAAAAATTCTCGATACTAAAGTCAAATTGAAGTTAAAATAAAGCAATTTTATGATTTTTGTATTTTTCAATTTTTTGGGTCAAAGGTTTGACCAAAGTCAAACCCTAATTGAATTTTTATTAAAAGTTTGATTTTGTGGTCAAATCTTTGGATCTTTCCAAAATTTCTACTTCTAAAGTGAAATTAAACTTAAAGGGGACATTTTGGTGTAAAAAGCCAACATTCGACCTAGGGTTAACTTTTGGTCAAAGAGTCTACCCGAAAGTCAATTGTTTGACTTTTCGGGTTTTTGTATGCAAATAAAAGGGAATTGTTTTCTAAAGCTAAGGCTATAGATAGAATTGAAAAATGGCACTTTTGGTTCGAAAACAGGCTCCGTTGTGATTGGAAACCCCCAATTCAATTTTTCTACCTTTATCAATGCATTGACTAAAAATCAAGTGTCAACAACTGCCCCTCTTGGAGTAGGAATTCGAAGAGGTTCCACTCAAAAACAAATTGATACCCGTAATTTTTAGTCAACTCCACTTGGGGAAATAAAGAAAAAGGTAAAGAAATGACATTTGATCATAAATATATCTATGTACTTACCGTCGTTTGTTGGAAAGATCCAGCACATTTATATGGGTTTTTCCTCTCTACTCTCTCATGGGATGGAATGAAGTAGATAAGAAATGGAATGGAGTGAAGGAAAGAAAGAACGAAGTTCAAATGAAGATTATGGTTTAAGAATAATTATTAACCTAAAGACATGGTTTAAGGATGACTTCGAACCTAAAAGTATTGTTTAAGGATGACCACTAACCTAAAAGTATGGTTTAAAGATGACCATTAACCTAAGGACAAGGTTTAAGGATGATTTAGAACCAAAAGACAAGGTTTAGGGATGACTTAGAACTGAAAGATAAGTTTTAAGGATGACTTAGAACTGAAAGATAAGTTTTAAGGATGACCTAGAATTGAAGGCGAGATTTAAGGCGGACTAGGAACTGAAGGTGAGTTATAAGGTGGACCAGGAATTGAAGAAGAGGTTTAAGGTAGACTAAGAACTGACTCACTGAGGAGTATCATTTTCAAAAAAGGGGTTTGGGTTTGTTTTACAACAATCAACAATTTCCTTAAGAGGAAGTTTTAACAAAATGATTTTTGATTAACCATATAAGGGTTAAGCCAAATAAGCCAAATTGGAGATAACCTAATAAAAAAGGTTTTTCTCACAAACTCTTATAAAAAAAATGTGTCCCTATCCATTAATGTGGGAAACATGCGTATTTTCACTCTTGAAGTCTTACATAACCTGTGTCCGAGGTTTTTGGATACGTTCATGGTGAATACAAATCAACTTAAAAAGGTCTTTTAGGACCGTAATTCAAGTTTGGGTCATGGGCTTACAAAAAGAGTATACACTTTGAGGCCAAGAAAATAACATTTGATTAACATCTTCATCAGGTCTGCTAGTCAAAAACCTTGAAGATTAGACAAAATAGAATTGCTTCCACTCCTTCTAGCGGTAGATCCTATTATGAAATTATCATTTCAACTTGAACCATCCCAATTGGAAGAGGCTTCAAATGTGGGTTGTAATATTGGTTTGGGTGAGGCTCAAAAGGCTTGAAATATTTTGAACAAAAGGGGTTTTGAAAAATTGGTGATTATCTTGGCATCATTACTATCACTCAACTTTCTCCATGACTTGATTCTTGAAATTTGACTTATCTCAAGAGTCTTTGGCTATATGCTTTTGACTTAAGAGCTTTGCTCTTCTTGAATGATGAATCGTGCTTCCATTAAGCATTTTTATAGCACATATTATCTTGCTTTCAACGAGCTTTGGCCTTGCTTTTGCTAGCTATTTTGATCTTTAATCTCTTTTGAGTATCTAAGACTCTCAAGGTGTATTTTGAGTTTTTACCAACACTTCCCTTTTATTAGTAAATCCAATGCATTGCCCCATTGTGAGGACATAATCACCACTCAGGCTTCAAAAATGATTGCACTAGACTCAAATTGGCTAAGCAAAAGGTAATTGTGTTTGGGGTAGCTAAGTGAATGCTCTTCCTCATTTTGGGATGTCACGAGCTTCCACTAGAATCCATTTGGAGCTATCACAAGAAGGTTGACACAAGTGAGAGCAATGCAATCTTTCTTGATCTTTTTCTCCAATTTTCAACCATAACCTCCAACGGTCCTTTGTTATGAGGTTCTTGATAGGGTTGTTTCAAGAAAATCTCCCCATTAGGCTCAATGTGGCTTGCAAGGGATAAAAGTAGTGCTTAGGATTAAGAAAGAAATTCCTTCTATCATTTCAATCCATGTATTCAATATAAACAAATTCTCCATCCTAAGACATGGTTTTTTTGCTCATTTCTCTCAAAAAGTGTATAAGGACATGTATGGTCATAGGTTTGCCTTTCATTATTTTAGGCATTACCATTTGGCATTTTTGAAAACCCTTTTTTGGTTTTTCAAAACATCATTTAATTAAAACTCCCATCCATGGGGAATTGAGATTTGAAAAAAAATTTCCATGGATTTTGTTTGAAAAAAGTGTTTTGAAAATAGGATTTTCAATTTGAGAAATCCTTTTAGATAAAAATTTCCTTTTCATGAAAGATTCACTAAACAAGATCACCTAAACAACTAGACTCTAGGTAAGGTGATTGAACTTGAGTGATTGTACTTTTGAAGTTGATTCGTTATAAGTTGAAGTTGTCCTCCTTGGGAAACGTCTCAATGAATTTATATATACATAGATATATCTATACATATATATATATATATGCATGAGATGCATGATGCAAGTGTCCTAAAGTGGCTTGGATTCAATCCAAAAGTGGTTCAAAGGCCTTTCACTTTATTCATGAAAAATACTTCTTGATAGTATCAACGTTTATAGGTTTTGGCAACTCATGGCCATCTGTTTCTATAAGGATAAGTGCTCTACTAGGTAACACCTTCTTGACAACATATGGTCCTTCATAGTTCAACGTGAACTCTTCATGAGGATCAGGAATAATTGGGAGAA
Source organism: Corymbia citriodora subsp. variegata (assembly GCA_014858505.1). Classification (NCBI taxonomy): domain Eukaryota; kingdom Viridiplantae; phylum Streptophyta; class Magnoliopsida; order Myrtales; family Myrtaceae; genus Corymbia; species Corymbia citriodora. The sequence continues at coordinate 4,109,477 of CM026419.1, forward strand.
GTTTCTGTCTTGGTCTAACCTTACGGTTGTATGATTTAGCTACTCGCTTTTGGTAACTCTATCCATGACATATGGCTTTGAGCCTCTTTTCATCAATCATACTCAATTGTTTAAATCTTTGTTGAACTCATTTGGTTTCGATGAGCTTTGCTTGAGAAAGTACCCTTGGTGAAGGGATTTGACTCCTACGGGTAAAATAGCTTCCATTCCATACACCAATGAGAATGGTATTGCCCTAGTTGAAGTGTGTATAGAAGTTCAGTTTACCATTAATGCATATGGTAACCATTCATAATCTCGATAATTCTCTACAATCTTGGACAAAATATTTTTAATATTTTTATTAGCCACTTCCACAACTCCATTCATTTGTGGATGGTAAGGAAAGGAGTTTAAGTGGTGAATGTAAAACTCATCAAGCAATTCATCCACTATGTTGTTGTTCAAATTTGATCATTTGTCAATGACTATCGCATAAGGGACTCCAAATTGAGTGATGATGTCACGATGGTCACGTTATTGGCAATAATGTGAGCATAAGAATTGGTTTCAATCCATTTAGTATAGTAATCAATAGCCACCACTATGAAACAATGTTCAATCCATTTAGTATAGTAATCAATAGCCACCACTATGAAACAATGTCCATTGGATGCTTTAGACATTTGATGTAATCCATTGGGAGGAGCATTGATCTTTTCTCCATAAACTTGACATTGATGACAACAACGCATGTGTTGAACAAGGTCGGCTTCCATGGTTAACCAGTAGTAATCTAGCCTCATAAATTTTTCTTGTAAGGAGATGGTCGTTCATGTGAGGACCACATTCTCCTTCATGGATTTCATTCATTAGTTGATTGGCCTCTTTAGCATCAACACACTTCAACAAGTCATATTGAAGGACCTCTTGTATAGTGCTTCTCCATTAAGGAAGAATTTAGAAGCTAGCTTGGTTATATATTTTCTATCTACAACTTTACTTGCTTTGGGAAATTTTATTTCTCGGAGATAATTTATGATATCATAGTACCATCAATGTCCGTCAGGCTCTTCTTCTATAAGTATGCAATAAGCAGGCTTTTTCCAAGATTTTTTTTTTGGTAAAGTAAACGTATATAATTTCCAACCATCAACTATACAAACTAGAGGATATCAACATCCATTTATACTCATAATAGCAACATGACTACTGAGTGGAATGGTGCTGAAATCCGAAACAAGCTAAGAAGAAAAATACATGGTAATTGCCAAAAACAGCAACACCGAAGGCAACACATTGAACAGCAAAAATGGAAGAATCTAAACCCCAAGATCTTTGTAGTCTCCTATTAACAGGATTGTCTTGCACAAGTGGGCCAGCCACCACCTTGTCCCTGACAGCCTTAGATATGTGATGCTTCAACGATGGAAGGAAAACCACTTTACCTTGAAAAAGTGCATCATTGCGGGACATTTCCTTCTGAAATCCTTTGCCAGACAAGTTTTTATTGGCCTAATCAAGGGTATTGCTCCACCTTCCTCCCGACCAAGCTAGATTACACTTGCCCACCCAAAAACTAGCTAGGGCACGCATGACTTGGCAGCCAAAAAATAAGTGATCAATAGAATCTGGGCATGAAGTACAAAAAGCACAAACCCTACAAGAGATCCTACCATAAGAAAGTAGGATCATTTGGGTAGGAAGACGATTTCTAGTAATCAACCATAACAAAAATTGATGCCTTGGTACAATGGATTTGTTCCAAACAAAGGACGACCAATGAACAAGTGTTGCCCAACTCCTAATAGATTCCTAAGCCGAGCCCGTGGAGAACTTACCAGAAGAGAGAGGCATCCAAGTAAATTCATCCAAAAGATTGTTGAGATATGGGATCGGATGCAGCCAGCTTCGGATATGTTGAAGAACATAAAGACTCGCAGACGAAAATAAATCGGCCACCTTTGCTTCCCTCATAAGGCCGGACCAGTAAATGAAAGAGTTAGAGAAGAAAGCATTCAGCGGTCCTAAAGGATGCCAAGGATTGAACTAAAGTGAGATAGTTAGACCATTGCCAACCTGCCATCTTACAAAGCTAAGAATTTCAAGTCTCAAGGCTGGTACTTTCCTCTAGGCCCAGGAACATATTGTCGATGTAGTGGTGGCTTAAAAGTTCTTGTTCTTTAAGTAAGTAGCATGGATCCACTTACACCAAAGTGATTCATTATTTGTAAACAACAGCTAAATGTGTTTCATCATTGCAGCCCTATTGCTCTCCCGAAGCTTCCGCAGTCCAAGTCCACCTTCAGCCTTTAGAAGACAAATTTCTTCCCAGGCAACTTTAGCACCCCCAGAACCAAGAGCAGGACCCTTCCACAAGAATTGCCAGCATATTTGTTCAATACTTTTCAACACTGAACTGGGCAAAATAAAGATGCTAGCCCAATATACTTGGATAGCATGAAGGATCGACTAGATAAGTTGTAGCCGACCTGCAAATGACAGAAAATGATACATTCAATAATGAACCCATGCAATAAGAAGACTAGCCAGAGCATTGCAATCCGCTTTGGCCAACCTTTTTGTTATAATAGGAACGCCAAGATATCTCACTGGACCAGAAGCCCCACATCTGGCAAATATGATCCCAGGAATTTGTAGTGCCACCAGCTATGAATACCTCAATTTTACTCAAATTTGGCCTAAGACCACTCCAAGAAGAGAACACTTGCAATCCCTCCTTCAAGCATAAACACGACGCCATGGACACTTCATAAAAAAGGAAAACATCATCTGCAAAAAATAAGTGAGACAAGCCAATGGATTTGTATCTCCAGAAGAACTTTAACCCCGGTAGCCGAGCCTAACGAGAGATGATCCCAGAGAGGACCTCCATGGCAAGGGTGAAGAGATAGGGAGACATTGTGTCCCCTTGTCTTAAACCCCTCCCACTTGGGAAATACCCATGAAGTTCACCATTGATAGAGAATTTATGAGTCTGCACACATATCATAATGCGATCTATCGACCATCTAGGAAATCCAAAAGCTTCCAAAGTTAACTCAAGAAAGTTCCAGTCAAGAGTATCATAGGCTTTTTGGAAATCCACCTTAACTGCACACTTCAGAAGATAAGGCTCAATATGAAAGCCACTAAATAACTCATGTGCAAGTAGGATATTATCAATGATTCTCCAACCTTTGACAAAAGCATTATGGTAGAAGCCCACTAGAGAATGGGTGACCATAGCCAATCTATTAGTAATAATCTTAGCGATGCATTTATAAATAGTATTGCAATATGCAATTGGCCTAAAGTCCCCCATAGAAGAAGCATTAGGAGTTTTAGGCACTAGGGCAAGAACAATATTATTCACCTCTATTAACAATCTCCCAGAGTTGAAGAAATCTAGGACAACATCTATAACAGCCTGGCTTACCACTTCCTAATTCTTTTTGAAAAAATCAGCATTAAAGCTATCTAGACCCGAGGCTTTATTCTCCACAAGAGAGAACATAACATCATGAATTTTAGTAAGAGTAACAGGGCTAGATAACAAACGCACCTGGTCATCCGTAATGATAGAACTGAGCACACTTTTTAAGTCCATTAGAGAAGGCCATGTATCCAACTCCACCAGGGCAAGGAACTCCTGGAAATGTCGAATGAACATGGTGTGTACCTCATTGAGGTCAAACACCAAATTGCCTGAATCATCCTGAATAGACAAAATTCTATTCTGTAGATGCCGATTGTTCACCGAATGGTGAAAGAATTTTGTATTGAGGTTGCCTTCTTTCAACCATCAAATTCGTGGATTTCTAGCGAAAAAAAGACTCCTCATGAGACCTGAGCTCATAAAACATCCAGAGTTGGGTTCTCTCAAGGTCTGCTAATACACAATTGTGGGGCTCCAACCGATAAGCATCTTGGGTGGCCTTTAAGGCCCCCTAGCAGCCTCTATACATGATGATAAATTAGAGAAGGCTTCCTTGTTCAGTAGTTTAAGTCAGGATTTCACCACTTTCAACATGAAATATAATCGGAACATAGGAGAACCCAACACTGATTCAGCCCATGTCTGGATAAGAAAAAGCCGAAACTCAGGGTGCTCCATCTAGAAGTTGAAAATTTTAAACGATTTCCTCCTAGGCACCGGGTTTGTAATCTTGACTATCATGGGAGTGTGGTATGAAATCCCAGGAGCAATAAAGGATGCTTCAGAGTAGGAAAAATCCTAGGAGAAAAGGTCATTAGATGTTTGTTTGATACTTGAGTTTGTGATTGACTCATGTTGGATGAGTGAAGTGAACCAATGCCTGTACACTAATTTTTTGATTGAATGGGAGAAAAGGTCTTCAGGTTTGTTGTGTGCTTATGTTCAAGTTTGATGCATGTGATTGTTTTTACTCATGCAAGCCTGATGCATGTTCATGGGTAATCTTGGGGATACACATTAGAACTCGACTTTAGGGGTTATGACATTAATCACCATAAGTGCATACTTATGATGATTAATGATCATAAACCGTGTCTAATAATGAATGGGGATAACATTTCATGGTACATTGTGCATGTAATTCCAAAAGTTGACCTCGAGGCCATTTCTAATCGGTCGATTGGATGACTCTTATTTGTTTACTTGCCACGTTTTGTGTGCTTTTTTTTGAATCAATGTTGGTTTCTATTAGAAACCATTCATTTAGGATTAGTTAAGAATTAGGATACGTGAAGAAGGCAGCCCTGAAGATGGGCCCAAAGATGGCGATGGTCAATATCCTTTCCAACCCTTCCTTTGTACTATTGATTTGACACCCGACATACATCTCAGGTTTTTTATTGTGTTGTATAAAATCCTGACGAGTATTGGACTCCTCTCCTCCCTTCCCTTTTACATGTACTTTCGTAGGATTGCATATTTAGATTTACCGCTTTTTTTGGTTGTTTACTTTCCATACTGCAATTTCAATTAAAAATTGTTTGCCTTTCTTTTCCATTTTTTTCTAGAATTAGAATAGCATGAAATTGACATCTACACATGATCAACTTTTCATTTTAAATGGCTTGAAAAAGTAACAATACACACATGAACACCTTAGGTAAAACACTATGACTGTCAAGTACTGAAAGGGTACTAATATAAATATTAGCATAACCTAAGTCTCCGAACCTTAGACCTCTAGTTACATAAGAATCGAGAGAACTTCTCCCGACCCTTGATTGGGCTCTCTAGCCAGCCCCTAAATTGAGGCTAGTGACGACTCCAAAACATTTATCTTAGGTTGTTAATGACCTTAGATAATAGAAGAAAAACCTCTCGTTGTTGTCTGAGGTATGGATTTTGAAGAATCCACGCTCGTGATTGATCATTTTCTAAATGCCACCTCGTGTGTAAGTACCCCTAGACACCATCCCTCTCGACACTAACCATTGCTGAGGGTGAGTCTTGACATTGCTCTGATACTTGAAGAGGATATTTAGTATGCAAGAAATGAGAATAAGCTATTTCATATCTATAGTTGCTTTGACACTAGAAGAGGAAATTGAGTCTACAGGAAATGAGCGTACGCTATTTTCACATTTTTTTGGCTCATATACTTGAAGAAGAACTTAAGTCTACCAAAAATGAGCATGAAGTACTTTTATATTTTCTGTGGCTCACACATTTGAAGAGGAAAGTGAGCATGATTTAGCACTATATATCATTGGGAGAAGAATATCAAAAGTGCCAAAAGTTGTATATGGCGCTCGGTTTAGTATCAACAGTTTTTTCAGCTCACTTAATTGCCACTTTAAACAAAAAATATCACTTAAGTGCCAACTTTGATCTAGGTTGCCAAAAATCCAACGTGGCCAATTATTGTTAAAAGTGATGACTTATTAATTAAAAAAATCACTACATGCCAATCGTTGTTAAAGAGTGATCACTTCAGTGTCAAATCATATTTTATTAATTTTTGAGATTTAAGCCCACATAGACTAAATTTTTGAAAAAAATATGCCAAGTTATATTAATATTTAATTACAAAGGCCAGATAATCAATCTGGTTGAAAGTTCTCGGCAAATGCATTTAAGTGATCATTTTTTCTCTGATTTAACATTGAAGTGAGCTGATAAAATCTTTTAGCATAAACTTTTGGTACTTTGTCAGCCATTGAAAACTTTTGGCACTAAAGTGAATGTCATACATAACTTTTGGCACTTCTAATGTCCTTCTCTCATATAGCCTTCATTCATTGCTCTGTGTGCGTATGTGCCAAAGTGAGAGTTGAAGGTGGTCAATGGGATTATAATGCTTTGAAACTCGTTCTTATTTCTCACGCCTATTATCCAATCTAAGTGTATTACTTGAGAGTGCTTTAGTGTGGTTATTGTAAGAGAGTAATTTGAGTATTAAGTGAAGTAAGTGTACTTGTAGAGTAAGTTTCACGCCTATTCTCCAATCTAAGTGGTTATTCTCCAGCCAGTCCATTTATTGGGTGGTTAGAGTTGGGATAGTGAAGTGGGCCAAGTGGAAAGGCTGCGTCACAATAAAATGCCTAGCAAATTCTAACATTCCACACTCGATATCTAAAATGTAAAACCAAAATTTCGCACAAAGCATTTTCGCCATCATGCTTCTAATCGATAGTGGCCAACGATATCGAGGGGGTCAACAGGTGACTTTAAAAACACTTAACTAAACATTGCGAAATTATCAATGTCAAGCAACACATAAGCAGACCAACTTAAGCGAGATCATATAAGTGCCAATAGGAAATAATACCAAGTGCACTACGTATTTAACTAGTAGCCATAACAATATCGAAGAGATAAAGAATGATACACAAACAAAAGATTGCTTCTACGACACAAATTTTGAAAATAGCCGAAAATAAGCCAAAATAGGGGATTTTTTAGGTCGAAATTCACCACAAACGCCTTTGGCATTTGGCCACGGCGTCCGACTCGGAAAGAGCTTTCCGAAAAGTGCTCACGGGTCCCGTGAGTCCATCCGGATCAAAAGTTACACAAGAAACACGGAGAAACGCCATTTTCTTTGTTACTTGGTCGTTTTCAGAAGAAAAATCCGGTTAATTAATCGGCGATATCACTAATAAGAAGAGAAAGGGCTTTGCTTCAAATACGTTTGCAATGCATAACATGACGGGTGCGATCATACCAGCACTAATGCACCGGATCC